>BLSH010532896.1:48697-73489 GCA_018402905.1 Glandirana rugosa | reverse complement strand
CATTTAGTGTTACGTAAAGATGATGTCACGACGTCTTAAGACGAAACGTTTTGTGACAACGGACCATCCTTCTAACAAGAGTTTCGGTCTCAGGTCACTCGTACCCCTTTACTAGGGGACCAGAAGGTCAAACTACCAATTATAGTACAGGAAAACTGACGACATAGTGTCAAGACGGAACGAGGTTTAAATAAAGGACCAACGACAATATCTCAAGTGGTCCAACCTCAAAATTTGAGGATATTTTCTGTGTCATAGAAAAGTCTTGGTGGAATAGTCTTTGATCGTAGGAAATAAATTTGGAGCAAGGCAGAACTGTGATACAGCAGTCAAAAGGACATGATATTAACCATCAAACTGGAAGACCAGGGGATCATTTCCCCATGCTCACTGGACTCTGGCTTTGAGAACAATCTTCCTACCAGGCAACAGTGTTTTGCAAAGCAGAATTCTGCAGCACTGTAGTAGAAATGCATTGTGATTTACTAAAAGAAAGTATTCTCAATTCCTGCACTGAATTGAGAGAAAGAGGAGCACTGGAGAATACAGATCTCTGTGACTGAGCCTCAGAGGGGATCATGTGGCCACACCAAAAGCCTTCCAATGCTTCACTATTGAATCTTCATGCTGCTTAGCAAGAAAATAAATTTGAGATGAAGTAAGAAGAGAATGACCAGGGAGTTACAAGTTCCTGACCAAAAGCACAGAATAAACAAAAATATTTAATGTCAGATTTGGTCAGGACTAGAGTTGAGCGAACTTCTAGAAGTCTGGGTTCTGCTGGTTCGGCCGAACTTCAGGACAAAGTCCGGGTTCGGGTCTGGACAGAACCCAAACTTTGTCCCGGACCCCGAACCCCATTGAAATCAATTGGGACCTGAACTTTTAGGCACAAAAATGGCTGTAAAATAGTCCTGGAAAGTCCTAGAGGTCTGCAAAAGGAAGGAAGTGGGGGTAAGGGTGGGACAAGTGACCTACAAAAAAATGGGGACAGGGAAATAACTTTAAATATTTAAAAAAAAATAAAAACATAAAAAAAAGCAAAAATGGAGGTGAATGTGGATCATCTTCAAACTGGGTCTGAAAAGTATTAATTAACGGTAGAATCCATATAACTGTTCTAAAATCATCTTCAAACTGTGTCAAAAAGTATAAATAAGCCAGGAGAACCCATATCACTGTTCTGCAAACATCTGGAAAATGTGTGTGAAACTTTAAATATAACCGGCAATGACTGAACATCTGTTCTGCACACATCTGTACAGTCTGTGTGAAACTTTAAATATAACCGGCAATGACTGAACATCTGTTCTACAAACATCTGTACAGTCTGTGTGAAACTTTAAATATAACCGGCAATGACTGAACATCTGTACAGATGTTTGCAAAACAGATGTTCAGTCATTGCCGGTTATATTTAAAGTTTCACACAAACTGTACAGATGTTTGCAGAACAGATGTTCAGTCAGTGCTGGTTATATTTAAAGTGTATTTATTTTGTGGCCCTGACATTCTTTTTTTATTAAAATAACGAACATGTTAACACCGTGCTTGTACGATTGATGGCTCGTTCTATGCCTTAGTGCCTTCACAAACTCTATTTGATATGTTGAACCTTTTATGAGTTCAAAACTATGTAATTTAAGTACAAAATGTCAATAAAAATATAAAAAACAAATCAATAAATAATGAACATGTCATACTTACCTGCTCTGTGCAATGCTTTTGCACAGAGCAGCACTGGTCCTCTTTTTATGGGGTCTGGTGCTTCAGGCTCCTCCTCTTTGGTGAGTGCCCCATGGAAACCCACTTTCCATGGGGGCACCCATGCATGCTCACTTACCAGCCAAACTGTTTGCGTTTATTGACACTCGGTCGCACCCCCCTGCTCCTTTGTCACAACATTTGTTTGACAGTAGCAAGAGCCAATGGAGATCGGTCAGATCGGGCTCCGGTACAAAAAAGGGAGGGGGGGGATGGCTGGGGGGATCCTGAAGTGTGGAAGGTTTTTTACCTTAATGCATAGAATGCACTTTAACTCCTGCATATGTGCACAAGAGTAAATTCATCCTGCCACTGAGAAATGCTGAGAATGTATTTATATAGATGTTTTCATGCACAGCTCAAAATATTCACTTCAATTTGCCAATCATGTGATGCAAAGTCCCATTTACTCATTTCATCTACACATGATTGGATAATTGAAGTGAATATTGACACTATTTGTTGTGTGATCATTTCCATCTGCTTTCGTAAATCAGCTTCACTATGTTTCTTCTGCAATAAAAAGTCTGGCTGATTGCTAATTTTTGTTCAGGGTGAAGGGCGAGTATATCGATGCTGTAAAGGGAGCCTACACTGAGTGAGGTGGCAAATGATGACCTTTCCTGAAATGCTATTGGCTTGGCTTTTCAGATACAATGGTTTTAATACATTTTGAGATGTTGAGTAGAAAAAGTATGCCAATCAGGAGTTCTGACTTCATTCTGACTTTCTAATCGGTATGCTCTTTCCTGGTTAAGTACTGAAGCCAGAGGCAGCCAGGGAACTAGATTTTTTTAAAAGGAGGTCAGCTCCTGTATTCCTCTTAGTAAGGGTTACCTCTTTAGCCAACTATTTAGCCCCAGTGGATATGCTGTAGCGCTAGTAATGAATAAAAATGTAAGCTTGTAAAATTGTATGATCTACTACAGTTATAAGTTGTATGTTGTCTTCACTTGTTCATCAAATGAAATGTTCTCAAATTTCAACAAAAAAAAAGCCTTGTGAAAGGATACAGAGGGGCACAAAGAGGAGGCTTGTCTTTGATAACTGCAATTCTTCTGCAGAGGGCTTTTAACAGCTAACTACAAAGTCCCCGTCTGTAGGACTTCTAACTATGTTGCCGAAAGGCTCTTAATCAGACCAAGAAGCTTTTAAGTAAGAAGCCACAAGAGGAGAAGCTCAGAGTGTGTGCCCAAGTCACAGAGTTTCACTGCAGAAACGAGATGCTGTCAGTAAGCCTGCAGCAAGGAACATATAAAGATAACAATGAGTTAAAGGGCAATAACACTAATCCTGAAAGGATGTAAAAGCCAAGGCTTTTTAAAGTTAAAAATAAGTGCATATCTTATCAAATAGTCTCTTTAGTTTGAAATTCTGATTTAGTTGATAGTTTGCGGGTGACATTTGAAATACTGCAAAAATGTCTGACAAACTTGCTTTAATAAGCATCTAATTCCATTCCATGTAGTGCAACATTCTGATATATAAAGATCCGCAATAGACATGCTTTTATCATATAAAAGGTATATGTATAACACACACACACACACACATGCAAACACACATTTGATTGTTTTTATTTTTTTTGTTATATTTCTGTTAATATAAGCGGTCATTGTTGGTATACATTTTCATTATCAGTAAACATACACATACTGTACTGATCTAGTAGTTATATAGTACACCATTGGTAAGGCTGAATAAGGACATTAGTACATCCAATAGTAGTATTGGAATACTGCAGTCCTAGAATATGACTATCACTAAAAACAGGAAAAGTCTGTAGTTGAATAGCACTATGGCATATTTTTCAAATTTGCATTCTTGCTTGCATAAAATACCTGTTTACTGATTTATTATTAAAATAAGTGGGGGTGTTGTTTCCCTAGATAAAACAAATATATACAGTGCCTTGAAAAAGTATTCATACCCCTTGAAATTGTCCACATTTTGTCATGTTACAACCAAAAACGTAAATGCATTTTATTGGGATTTTATGTGATAGACCAATACAAAGTGGCAAATGATTGTGAAGTGGAAGGAAAATGATAAATGGTTTTCAAAATGTTTTACAAATAAATATGTGTGGCATGCATTTGTATTCAACCCCTTTACTCTAATGCCCCTAATAGACATTGCTGTAGCCACCATTCAGCTATAGCGCAGTCGACAAGTGGTTAAAGTCCCTATCAAGAAAAACATAATTTTTGTACTTACCATAAAGTTATTTTCTACGAGTCCATTGAGGGACACAGAAATTCTTGGACTGTCAAGTTATACTGCCATCTACAGGAAAAGTTGCCAAAAACAAGTTATTCAGCATAGCATAATCCCACCCACAACCATCATGCCTCAGTTTTGTAGCAAAGCAGTACTGAGAGCATAACTACACAGAGGTAAGAACTGTATCTCTCAATGGACTCCAAAAAAAATATTTTATGGTGACAACTTTTTAGTCCATTAAGGGACAGAGGAATTCTCAGACTGTGGGGATATTCAAAAGCAGTCCAGTCAAGAGGTGGGCAACTTATCAACAAAGGTTAACTAACCCTTGAAAAACAATAGAAATCTGGGGATGGCCTGCTGTTCAAAGAGCCATCTGTAGGGCTTATCACCCAAAGATGGCATCAAATGAGGCCTCAATATCGATCTGATAAAATGTAAAAAAACAAAAAAAAAAGAGAGTAGTAGCCTTACAAACTGGGAAAGTTGCTTGATGCTGAAAATACCAAGAAGCACACACTGAACTAGTAGAGTGCATCTTGACAAGAAAGGGTGGAACATGATCCTTAAGACCCTAAGTTTGGATGTTGATCTAGCTGAGTCAACTTAGGTTCAAATTGCAATATTTGCAGCGCAGAGAGAACCAGATTAAGGTTCCACAGAGTCACAGGGGAATGAGCAGGGGGAGCTACATATAATTGCGACACAAGTCATATTGTAATTGAATGTCATTAAAAATGACCTTTCCTTTTCAATCTGCAGCTCTGTCATTTTCTGAGAATGCATTGCAATATGGCTACCTGGAGGTGTTCTCTACACAGAGTGCGTATTGACCACTCCCCAGAAACACCATTTCCTGCTTGTGTAATTGGCTCATCAGTTTTCTCAGAAGTCTGCACTAAAATACAAGTCAGATTTCAGGCATCCCCTGAAACAAAAGTTCATTTTTGGAGAGATACTTTCAATAGGAACATGTCTAAAGGAATGCAGGCCCAGCAGATTTTGTCATTAGAGCACTGCCAGGTGCACAGCTGACAGGTAATTATGAAACCACTCCCATTAGGACCACTCAGAACGGAGGCACAGACAAACATAGAGGGATCTTTTCAGAATATCAAAAGGTAGGAATCTGCAACACATTTTGTTAGAATCCCTGCAATGTAAATAGATCACCAAGAGGGGAATATTTTTTTCTCAACAAAAGTGGAGTTGCGCTTTAAAAGCCAAAAAAGACAGTCAGCGCCAGCAAGTGAGGGAGCCTGTCTGTATAGACTGCCCCCTCACTATGTATACTGCTCATCTCCTCTCCTGCCATTCCCCACCACAACCCCACAACCCCCCCCCCCCCGCCCCCACAGTGACTGGTTGCTCCTAACAACCAATGCAAAAATGGATGCAACAATGGACGTTCCCCCGTTTACATCCGTTTTTCATCCTATCTGTTTTTTTAATGGATGAAAAATAGGGCTTTTATCCGTTCAAAAGACGAATGCTGATGGAAGTGGATGAAAACAGATGAAAATAGATGATCATTCGTTGTCATCCGTTTTTACATAGGAATGCATTGATGTCCGTTTTTCATCCGTCAACGGATTGATGAAAAATGGACGAACGATCTGTATGTGTGAAAGGGGCTTTAGGATAAAGAACATTTCTATAAATTTAAATTGAGGAAGGAAAACACTTTAAAGCTGAACTCTATGCAGACATAAAAAGCACAAATTGATGCAGCTCTGTAATCATTAATACATCAATAAAGGTAAGTACCTGTCTCTAACCTGGCTAACCTGTACAGCATGGCTCGAATGTCAGAGGAAATAGCAGTACAAAGAGTCAGTCAGTTCATGAACTGACATGAAGCATGTTGATAGGAAGAAAAAGCAGGGTTACATAAACATAGGAGTGAGCCCATCACTGTGATCCTTCTCCCTTTACTGTCCAGTCACATACTGGGATGATTTCAGGATGACCTGGGCTCAGAAGAAGTGGGTTAAATTATTCTGGCCATCAGAAAACAAAAGTGAATGAGTGGACTTTATCTGTATCCAAGGACTACATGTTGTATGATAAAATTCCATCCGACAGCAGCAAAGTGGTTTGAAGGCGGACAGCGGCTGCGAGATTGCGGATCGTGAGCACGTGCGCACCACCGGAGGCCCGTTCGCTCACTCACTGTGTTCTGGGGGAGCCAGGGAGCGGGTAGGGTGGACTCAATGTCCGCCGGCTACCCGTGATCGCTCCCCTGCAGTGACAGAATGGAGGTCTGTGTATGTAAACACACGGGTGTCCATTCTGACAGGGGAAGGAATGGGATTGCAGGCTCCCTGTGTATGGGAGCACTGATAACTCTCCTCCCCCACTCAGCCAAGCCCCCATACAGTTATTAACACACACAGGGAACAAAGTTAACCCTTAGAGCGCCCCTGCATGTTAACCTCTTCCCTGCCCGTGACATTTATACAGTAATCAGTGCATTTTAATAGCACTGATCGCTGTCTAAATGCTAATGGTCCCAAAAAAATGTGTCAAAATGGTCCGACGTGTCCACCGCAATATTGCAGTACCACTTGCAGATCATCGCAATTACAAGTAAAAAATGGGGTGGCACGGGGGCGCATGCGCGAGGCTCCCAGCGACGGACGCACCTAGCTAGAGCTCCGCTCAGGTACGGGACTATCAGCGGCTCTACTGCATCACTACCGGACGAAAAAACACCCAGATCGCTTCCCTATATGCCCTGGTCCCCCAGGCATCAAACCATGGTCGCGGGTAACCCACACCATAAAATCCGCAGCAAGAATATACGCGAGGTCCTAGCGCGGGCCTCAGCTAAGATGGCGCCTGCTACACCTCGTGGAGCCGGCAGCTCAGCGCGGACTCCAAAACACAAATAGAAGATGATCTTCCACCCTGATGAAGGTGAGTCAGACAGCGAACAACTGGCCTCACCATTGTCCCCAGCAGACGGCTCACAAACAAACCCCCTGCTAAAACAGTTTGAACGTATGCTAACTCGAGCCTTACAACGCACATCCGATGAAATCACAGAACGTCTCTCCAGAGAAATCAGAGAGCTAGGCCAGCGAACATCAGAGTTAGAAATCCGCACTGATGAGCTGGAGACACAAACAGCAAACTATGCTGACGAATTAGAAGCTCTAAAAGAAGCCAATCTGGAGCTACAAGCCCAACTGGAGGACCAGGAAAACAGAGCCAGAAGGTCCAATATTAGAATCAGAGGCCTACCAGAGTCCATCCTGGACCTAAACTCAACGGTAACAGCCCTGTTCCAAGAACTATCCCCATCTATCCCAATCGACAGATTGGAAATTGAACGAGTCCACCGAGCTCTGGCACCCCGCAAACAAGAGGGTCCCCCCATTGATATTATAGCCAAAATGCTGTTTTACCGCACAAAAGAGCAACTACTGGCGGCTGCTAGGAATAAAGACCACCTCATCTTTCAAGGCCATAACTATCAACTATTTACAGACATATCCAAAACCACCATTATGAAACGCAGAACCTTCAAGCCATATTTAGAGGTACTGCAGCACCATAAAATCATTTATTCGTGGGGCTTCCCCTTCTCGCTACGTTTCTCCTATCAGGGTCGCAAGTATTACCTCAAAACGGCGGAAGAACTCCGTGACCAACTGCAAACCTTACACCTCTCCTCCCCTGCTGCAGCCTCCTCACAGAGCACCCGCCGAAGATCTGCCTCAGCTTCTCCACAGAAAACTTCTGCCTCTCCTGCATCCTCCACTAAAAGAGGACGTTTTGTTCCTGCTCCTCAAGATCTGCAAGATTCCATGGACTGAACATTAACCAGTCTAGGTGAGACTTTAGCCTCCTACTGTTCCCTACTGGGTGCCCACCCTCCTGGAAAAAGGTTTCCTGAGCTATTTTGAAATTTTGAAATTTAGATCTAAGAGACTGCCAATCGTCTACAGCTAGACCTGTTTGTAAGCTACTGTTTTACTTCAGTTATATACCGTTCAAGTTCACCGTTGTGTAGCAATCTTTTGCAGTTGTGCTGGACTGTCCGGACCTCAGACTATTCCCGGCTCGGATCTGCCCTTCGAACTCCGCCACCTTGGGGGGTCTGACTGGGGTACATCCGCCCTGGGGTGCTGGGACTTAGACACTTCCAGCACACCAGTTTTATTCTTACCCTCACTTCAACTTCGATAGAATGTCATTTATGTAGCACTGCAACACCAATGATGGCATGCTACCCTTTGGCTGCCCCGGGGGTTTGCTAGGCCTGGTGGTCCCCCCCGTCTATCAATGGATTGGGGTGGGATCTCCGGGCCTGGCGATCTACCTGGCGATCTGCCTGGGGTGTTATGCATTGTAATATACGGAATGTTTCACACTGTATATCTTTGAGGTTAGGTATTTATGTCTGAACTGTAACTAAAAGTCAACTCCACCCACGGCCATGTACCTGCTAGCCTAATCAACTTCACTCATAGTTTTCTCTTACTGAACATCACTTGCTGATGGTCCCGTGCCCGTTTGTCACTGCTGCCCTCCTCTTGCCCACAGGGTATCCTCCCGGATCCTCTCTGAGCAACACACCTCCCTCTGTAGAGGGTGTCACTCCCTCTCCAGACGGAACCAACCACTTGTTTACTCTCAGTTTTTACTTTCCTCCTTCTCTTTTCCCATGCTTCCCATCCGCCCTCTCACCCTCCCCTCCTCACCCCCTCGCCGGGGGACGAATGTCACGATCAAACTACAGACACTCTCTGAGAAACTACCTCTGTACTACCCATGGCCCCCCTGAACATTCTCACCCTCAATGTCCAAGGTTTAAATTCCCCTAACAAGAGACGCAAAGCCTTCAGATTCTTCTCTTCCCTGAAAGCCCATGTGGTCGGCATCCAGGAGACCCATTTTACTGACCGTCACTGCCCCAAATACTTAAATCCCTCCTACCCACAATTCTATACAGCTTCAGCCCAAACCAAACATAGAGGGGTATTAATCGGGTTCCACCGCACAGCACCCTTTGCGCTTCAATCTGAAATCAAAGACCCTGAGGGTAGATATTTAATCCTAAAAGGCACACTGCTGGACTCTGAAGTCACAGTGGTGTCGTATTACGCGCCCAATACTAACCCCACGGCTTTTCTATCTCACCTATTTCAGATAGTTGAAACCCATAAACAAGGCACTCTGTTACTATGCGGGGACTCGAATCAAGTTGTTCACCCCACCTTAGACAAATCTCCCTCTACACCCACTGCTGGCCCCTCAAAACCTGCCTTCTCCCACTTGCTCCAACAACACTCTTTAGTGGATACGTGGCGAGAATGCAACCCAACTAGAAAGCAATACTCATTCTATTCTAATCCCCACAATTCCTTCTCTCGAATAGACCACATCTTCACAACCATAGGAACCTCTCCTGCTCTGCTCTCCTCCTCATTAATCCCTATCCCTTGGGCAGATCATAATGCGATCATGTCCTCCTTCATCTCACTAATCCCACAACAACAGTACTTCTCCTGGTCCCTCAATGACTCTTTATTAGCCAATCCCTCTTATGCTCTTGAAATTGAGACGGAAATCCGTAGGTACATTACAGAAAATAAAACCGATGAAGTCTCGCCCCTAACGGTCTGGGAAGCGCACAAACCAGTCCTCAGAGGCTTCTTGATAAGCCTAGCTACAAGGCGGAAAAAAGAACGAAAAGTACGCTTCCAGAACTTAGAGGCAAACTTCACACAAGCACGCAACAATTTCCAAACTAACCCAACCCTAGCCCACAAAAAAGAACTGGACAATGCCAGACTCGAACTGGACCTATTCCTGACCGACTCAGCGTAGAAGTCTCTCAGACGCACCAAGCATAAAATTTATACAAAAGCCAACAAACCAGACACGTTCCTAGCCCTGACCCTACGTAACAGTGACAAGGCATACAAACCTATTCGCCTCCAAACAGCCCCGAATTCCTACTCCAGTAACCCACTAAAGATCCTGGAAACATTCCGTCGTCATCTATCTTCTTTATATGCCCATCAACCCCCGACAGCCCAAGCTTCACCCTCCCTATTCTCGACACCATCTCTCTACCCACTCTACAGAATTCTCAAAAAGAGACATTAGATGCCCCTATTACCATTGAAGAGATTGGTAGAGCGGTCAAGTCCCTCAAACCTCATAAAAGACCAGGACCAGACGGCTTCACAGCCACTTATTACAAACAACATGTAGAGTTACTAGCCCCCCTCCTTTCAGAAGCCTTCAACTCCATTTTGAAAGGCCGCTCCTTTAACCCTGAATCTCTCCACGCTGCGATCTCCATGATCCCCAAACCCTCTACAGATGACTCCTCTTGGTCCAACTACCGCCCAATTTCCCTTTTAAACATTGATATTAAAATCCTTACTAAAATTCTTTCCACACGCCTAAACACAATCATAGGAACCCTAATCCACAAAGACCAGGCTGGATTCATACCCTTTAGACAAGTTGGAGACAATATCAGAAGAGCCATCCTCCTATCCCACCACGCCCGAACACGTAAAATCCCAGCCTGTTTCCTCTCCCCGGACATCCGGAAGGCATTTGATAGTGTCTCCTGGCCTTATCTGTTTGCCATCTTACAGAAAACAGGCTTTGGACCACATTTTCTACGCTGGGTCTCCGCTCTTTACTCTACGCCCTCAGCCCATGTCAAATATGCGGGTTACCGCTCCGATGCCTTTCAGGTACACAGAGGAACCAGGCAGGGATGCCCCTTATCCCCTCTCCTCTTTGCCCTAGCCATAGAGCCCCTAGCACAAATGATTCGTTCGAATCCAGATGTTAAAGGTCTAGAAGTGGGAGGTCATCAGCATAAATTATGCTTATTTGCAGATGACGTACTAATTTTCCTCTCCTCTCCTTTGACATCTGCCCCTACACTCCTTAACATGACAAGTTTGCCACTATTTCTGGTCTAAAAGTCAATCTACAAAAATCTAAGATTCTTAATATATCCCTCCCCCCTCCTCTCCAAGAACAACTCCAACAAGTCTTACCCTTCTCCTGGGCTCGACACAACCTACCCTATTTGGGTGTTAAATTAACTTCAGCCCTCACTGATCTCTTTGCCGCCAATTATCCCCCAATGCTTTCCCATATCACGAGACTAATGAAGTCCTGGTCCACTCTACCTATCTCCTGGCTAGGCCGCATCACAGTTCTGAAAATGGTTATTCTACCCAAGCTCTTATTCCTCTTCAGAGTCCTTCCCATCACAATTCCCGCCTACTTTCTCCGCATCCTGCAACGGAGAGCCCTAGCTTACACCTGGAACAACACCAGACCTCGTGTCTCTAAGTTCGTTCTCCTCCAGTATAAAACCCGGGGGGGTCTGGCTTTTCCTTCCTTTCAGAAATACTATCAAGCAGCACAGATAGCCACACTGACCAAATACCACACATCCAGTGAAACCCCCCTTTGGGTATCACTGGAGGCAGTGGACTGTAGCCCCCTTTCTGTCGCCAATATACTCTGGCTGGCACACAAAGACCGAGGGAGAATATCTAACCCTATAACCCGCCATTCTCTCCACATATGGGACACTCTTAAATTTAAATTCAAATTACAATCCCTACATAACCCCCTTCTGTCTTATCTCTATAACCCCACTTTTTACCCAGCCTGGGTCGCCCCAAACTCCTTCTCGAATTGGGTGAATGCGGATCTACTTAGGGCTCACTCCTTTTTTGTCTCAGACAAATTCATGTCATTTCAAACGATAAAAGACTCCTTTGACCTTCCCACTTCTGAGATATTTCGCTACCTTCAGCTTAAGCATTTCTTTGCTCCATGCAAACGCCTAGACTCATCTCTTCCCAGTTTGACTAATTTCGAGCACATCTGCCGTAATGATCCGCATGCCCGGGGACTAATTTCTATGATTTATGGCAACCTTCTAAATCCATCATCGGATCGGCCTCCTCCCTATACGGCCAAATGGGAACAAGATTTGAATCTTGACTTAGACATTAACAGCTGGTCTGAGATCTGGCAGAACACCAAATCAGCATCGCAAAACATTACCGCACTAGAAACAAATTACAAGGTCCTACTTCGCTGGTACTTAGTACCCAAACGTATAGCCAAATTTGCTCCTGCACACTCACCAAATTGCTTCCGAGGGTGCTTGGAAGCAGGCACTCATAGCCATATATGGTGGTTCTGCCCAGTTGCCACCAAATTTTGGTCTGAGGTGTTTAGACAGATCTCGACAGTTGCTAAAACTAATATAAAACCTTCTCCAGATGTAGCCCTACTTAATGTAAAACCGATTGGCATAAATAATAATTCCTTCAAACTACTGTTACAAATAACCACTGCAGCCAAACAAACAATCGCTAGGGCCTGGAAATCCCCCCATCTATCTCTTCCCGAGACAAACCAAAGAGTGACAAAGGCAATGATCCATGCCAAGATAGAAGCCACGATACTTAATAATGTTCCCAAATTCGAGAAAGTTTGGCTCCCCTGGACCGAACATTTTCTTCCTGCCAACTTCGATCACTCACTACTTCTCCCATAAAAAGATGCCTTCACCCCCTTATACCTATATTGTCTGTTCACCACTAAACTATTCCCCCCCGGCGAGGAACAAGATGCCCCCACCCCTCCCCTTCTCCCCCTCTCCTTCTCTCCTTTTCCCCCTCTTATACCTAAGTTCCTTCTTTTCTGGAATCCTATCCCACTTTCCTTTCTTATCCGTGGTTTAACTACCACAGCTCTTTGAGACAGCCAGTTTAAATTTTAATTTCCTTCTGTAATTCACATCTTTAAATGCAACCTAAGTTACTACACTCCTGTATGTCATAATGGAGCCTAGATCCTTGCACTGATAGAGCAACTCCCCCCACGACACAGATTGTTCCCAGACGGGGTGTCCGGGGAGACTGGTCAACTGTAATAACCCTATACTTCGCTATAACAACAGTGATCCTAGTGAGTTATGATTTAGGTTTTTCAATGAACCCCTGATCGTTGAATCCACTCCACCACATAATTATTTGTATGACTGCATTGGTATGATGTATACTTTCTGTCTCTGTTTTTTCTTGTATTGTTTCATTTGTTATTTCAAATAAAACTCTTGAACCGGAAAAATAGGGTGGCACAGTGGTGTAGTGGATAGCACTTTTGCCTAGCAGCAAAAGGGTCGCAGGTTTGAATCCCGACCACAACACTACCTGCTTGAAGTTTGCATGTTCTCCTTGTGCCTGTGTGGGTTTACTCCAGGTACTCCGGTTTCCTCCCACACTCCAAAGGCATGCTGGTAGGTTAATTAGATCCTGTCTAAAATTGCCGCTAGTATGTGTATATATGCATGTGAGTTCGGGAACTTAGATTGTAAGCTCCTTGAGGGTAGGGACTGATGTGAATGTATATGTAAAGCGCTGTGTAAATTGGTGGCACTATATAAGTACCTAAAATAAATTAAAAAGAAGACCCCATAAATGAATTCTCATCATTTGTAAATGTGCAAACCTGTCAATATACGCCGATTGCAATGTTTTTTACCAAAAATATGAGGAAGAATATAAATTTTTTTTTTGGGATATGCATTTCAACAAAAAGTACAAAATATTGGGTTATTTTTTTTTTTTTGCAAAATTGACGCTTTTTTTGTTTATAGCAGTGATCTGAAATGAAGCAGAGGTGATCAAATACCACCAAAAGAAAGCTTTGTTTGTGGGAAAAAAAGGACGTAAATTTTGTTTGGGTACAACGTCGCATTACCACGCAATTGTCAGTTAAAGTGACACAATGCCGAATCACAAAAAGTGCTCTGGTCCTAAAGGGGGAAATCCTTCTGGGGCTGAAGTGGTTAATATGTAATAATTGTAATCAACAAATGAAACGGTATGTGCTATTATATGTATTGTCTTAGGGAAAACAATCTATTTTGAGCAGATATTTTCAGGTTATTTGTGTGCTGCAAGAAAATCTTATTCATTCAAACCAATGTTTTACCATAGCATATCCCATATTTATAAATGTAATAAAATAGAGATTTTTTGTTTAGGTTAGGGAAAAAGTATGACATGCTTTCCAATTAATTGGAAAATGATCTGGGAGATTGTGACATCTTTGATGTAGCCTTGTGGGATGTGGAAGAGACACAAACTTGTTTGAATACAGCTGATCCAACTCATTTGTGGCCACTGGATTGTAAAAGAGCTGTGACACCTTTGGGCACCCCAAGGATAGCAGTAGCATGCAAAAAGCTACTTCAGCTAAGACAGAATAATCAGTTCACAATTTCTTAAGTTTTGACAAGTACAGAGTGAGTTTTGGAATCCCATCTAGATATTTCCTAGTGGTATTTCCTAGTGTTAATCAGAGATAAATGAATATTGAAGAAAAAAAATCTATGCTACTCTTAGAACTTGATTTATTGAGTTCCAGTTCTTTGTTCTTTCTCTTGTTCTTCTTTCTTAATAAATTTTCACCATTTCATTTTTGTGTTGGCTGTGAGAACATGAGATATACACTTTCCATTCTCCCAACTCTGATTGCTTATTTGCATTAATTTGTTGACACGGTAATAGGTTCAAATGCACAATCCTCTTGCTATGGATAACAACCTATATGCAGGGTAGCTAGGCAAGGATGAAGGGAAGGGGAGGGGGGGTTTCTACCTATTCATTCAAACCAAAATATGAAACTTTGGTGATGAAGCAGACTGTGTCTAAATCGATTTATTTCTAAATATCAACTGTAGCATGTGAATATGATTAACTTTACAGTAATATATATAATCAATGTATGAATATTTATATTCAACAAAAATATCCATTTACAAGGGAAAATTCCAGCTTGTATATACACTTTGTTTTATAAATGGGTTAAGTCTCTAGTGACTCTAGAACTGCATCAATTATATCTATTTTCATAAATTAGATATTTGTATGAATGCTAATGACATCACTGACATCTGCAGGCATTAGGAAGATATTATCAAATATGTGTGGGCTGACAGAACATTTTTGTGAAAGTCTAATCTAATTCATTTTCTTCCTAAGTAAAGAAAGTAAGACAAATAAATATTTTTTTTTCCTCAAGTCATCAAGATTTATGGTTACTCATTCTGAGAGCTGCTTGTAAAGGCAAACGTTAATCCTGATAAACAGTTTCACAACCATTTGATTCCTCTGCTCTTTATGCTGAAAATTATGAAATACTCAGTGTATTACCTTCCATCCAGCAACACTAGGCTCCTTTTTATAAAGATGCTTGGACAAACCAGCAGCAGAGCAAGATTTGTGCACAAGCCTAGCCACGGATTGGCTACTCTTTGACTGTGTAGAAGAAAACTGAGACAATCACATTAATCAGGTTCTTCAGGCTATTGTTAGCAAGTACAGTAGTAGTAGTGAAAATTGCAGTTCTTGCCTCTTAATTGTTCATCATTATAGCAAAAAATGATGTAGCTTTTTTTAGCACTACCGCATGTTTGAAGATTAAAGATAATCCACACACAAAGTAAACTTTGATTTACAATTATCTGAACATGGACAGACTCAACCTTAAGCAACTCAGGCATATAAAAAATCTAAATAGAGGTTCTCTTTAGAGGTACATTAGAAGTACTGTTATATCAAACTTTCCAGTGGCCTATGTCTCACATTTATGCTCCATTCCAGTGCTACAGCCTTTATCAAACTTTCCCTAGTGCATGTTATGGTTCCAGCCATTGACCGATATATCACTAAAGAATACAGTATTAAAGGATGGGACCAAATCATCTGACATGGGATACCTGACACTATCAAAAGGGTCTAAATCTGAAGAGTCTGATCAAGGTTGCAGCACTGGAATGGAGTGAAAGTAGGGGACATAGGCTGCCATAGAGGTAAATATAACAGCTCGTCTATTATCTTTGCATGCAAAATGTGAATTTATGCAAAACATGAAACCCATCAGTGAGCTAGCAGTAATTTCCAGTAAACACCACAGCAGTGCTGAACAAAAAGGTAATGGGGTTGCCTTTAAATATCCTATTTTATCTTTAATTTGCTGGAATCCCATGCATTTTCTTGATGAGAAAACATTTGATTTGAACACTGGCAACTAGACAGTGACAAATGCCCTGCACTGAAGGCCAGTCAGAGCAACTGGAAAATAACAGAGAAAAGCTATTTATGTCCTAGTTTGACCCTTGCTTTCACCAATACTTTTTAAAGGAAGCTAAAGAGAGAGAGATGTTCTGTCTCTATATAGACATCAGTGATTTCTTGTGAGTCCTGCTGTCTGCTCCTTTTGAGACCCTGGATCTAGAATAGAATGGCATAGAGATCAAAGAAATAATTATCATATGTACATAGCATTTTAATCATTGTAACACATACAAGACAGATGGAGTAGGTGTTAGAAATAAAATTAGACAATTTGCACTGTTAGTGCTGACAGAATCTTTCACTACTTTTATTTTAAAAATACATCAGTAAGTCAAATATTCAATAGGTATAGTGCAGCGCAAAACAAGTCTCTGAAAGATAAGTAGATAAGAAAACGTCCACTAATGAAGATGGTTTCTTGAAAAAAATGATAATAAATCCCAAGTGAGACAGCGTGCAGTCCTGATAACATGCGAGTGAGTGAACACTATTGCGTTATACACTCACACCAGTGGAGGTGTTGGAGAATGTGAGTAACCATTTTTTAATAAATGCTCAATTATTTTATACAAAACGGAGAGCACTAGATTTTTTCTGTTCTTACACATGCAAACCTTGAGTGGTACCCCTTCTGGACGGTGTGTGGAGGGATTTGACGAGACCATCCAGGAATAGATGTTCTTGCCGCAAGGATTAATTTATACATATGCTGTGTGACCCTCACGGGTCGAGTGGATAAGGTGAGAGGCTGATATTGTCTTTGGTGGCAGGATCCACGTGTTCACTCACTCGCATGTTATCAGGACTGCACGCTGTCTCACTTGGGATTTATTATCATTTTTTTCAAGAAACCATCTTCATTAGTGGACGTTTTCTTATCTACTTATCTTTCAGAGACTTGTTTTGCGCTGCACTATACCTATTGAATATTTTACTGTTTGGAAGGTTGTTGAATAGCCTTTTTTGTGTTCAGCTGGCATACTTTACAGTCTTTTTATATTCTTGATGCGCTGAATATTTTCTACTAGTAGTAAGTCAAATATGTATATATTTTTTAATGGCAAGTTAACACAGTTAAATTATAAAGACCCTGTTATGCTATGGTATGCTTAATGTCATAGAAACTGGGATATTGTTAAGGTTTAGGCCCTTTCCACACGGGGCAGACTATGCAGTAGTCACATGCTCAGCAGAGAATCTGTATCTGCTGATCCTTGCTGAGCAGGCGGATGGCTGATTCGTGTCCGCTCTGTTTATGCAGAGTGGACACAGACACAGCCTGCTCTCCTCTATGGGTCTTCAGAATTCCTTTTAACCCACCTGCCACCCAATCTGATCTTCCAGACAGACGGGGAACAGATCCCCATCCATCTGTTTTTAGTGTATTGGATGTCAGTAGGTGTCAACGGACACAAATTTGTTTATACCCACTGCTCCATAAAGGAGAATTAAGGGTCCGATTGGGTCCCCCTGAAAAACTGACAGGTGGACCTGATTTGTCCACTAGTGTGAAAGGGGCCTTATAATTCTGGCTGCTATTTTTCTGTTAGCAATAATCATTTCTACATGCTTATCAGAACATCAGCCACCTTCTGATAATAGCAATGCTGCATTTTAAAGTATGCAAAAAAAAATGAAGATAAAAAAAGGCTCTAGACAATGAAAGCTTTTAATAATAAGATGTTTTTTCTTCAAAAAAGGTGTTTAGTATTTAGGAAATGACAACCATGAGCTATATTAGCTCACCTCCACCATAGCACATTTTATATTTAGGAGTCAAACTATTTTAGCATTTTATTTAGCAGTTAAATCATAGATGTTACCATATTACCATGCCTGCTGGAGGAATATTCTGCTAGAATGAATTTAGGAATAAGGAATACTGCAGAAGACAGCACATAACTCAGCAGAGATAGGATTCCTTTCGCATTTTTGCCATATGCTAGCCAAGCAAGCAGGTGCACAGAACAAAAGTTGTAAATATGGAATTATGGTCCATATCCCTGGGGCTTGGAGCGTGCCATAGAAAAAAGAAAGCATCAAAGCTCCAATTTATTTCCCAATCCTCCTTTATCCTGAGTTTATAACTGTACTACTTAACCTCAGCAACCAAAAAAAAAAAAAACAATAATATTAATACATTGTAGACAATATACACCCTGCATCAAGCCTAACCCCTTAGCTTCCACAAAGGCAATGAAAGAAAACAAGTTTTTTTTTAACCTAGACATACTGAATGTATTAATATATGTATGCAGTGACACAATACACTACTGGGATTCTTCATGAACACTTGCAATCACCAATGTAATGTGTAATGTATAACATACTGCAAGCCACTGTAATCAAAAATCATCTCTTATCTGATCTAATTGCAGTAAGATGATATTTTAATCATCTGCCATTTCAACCACAAATTTGTTCGCTTGATCATGTGGAGTAAATTAGGATATTTTGCTTTAAGGCATATGGATTTGAAGCATGGCTGGATATATCAATATACATTTCACACATTTTGTACCAGTTGCTGTCTGTTGGGTTGAAAGTTTTATGGACTTTTGTTAGTTCAGCAGAATAGTCAGCAAATGGTAATACTCTAGTGACCCCCAGCCAATACATTTTACTAGTATTTATAGGCCCACAGGATCTGAAGCCTATCACTAGGAAAGAGATTCAAGTTTGCAGCCATGTACTGTAGATTTTGACCAAAAAATTACTCTGAATGAGTGAAGTAAATGGCCAGTTCACCTAGTCACTGAACCTCTGACTTCAGTCAGAAGTTATTGGTTTAATGGTGGTGCCAGGACCCTACCCAGACCAGAGGCATGCATGTGCTTATATGTAGGCTAGGCACTTCCACTAGTAGCTTGAGTAGGCACGCTCATTTATATCCAGTTCCAGAACTGCTACCAAATGGTATCAGATGGTTGCTGGATGATCTTCAGGTTTTCCATGACCTTTGCTTCCATGTAACCTTGTGTTTATCCTGATTTCCTGTTATAGACTCAGATTGCACCTGGATTTACCCTCTGCTGACCTCTGGTTGTGACTTTGGCACATTTTGGGACCTTGCTTCTCCTGATCAGTTCTGCATGACTCTGGCTCAGCTCCTGAGTATACTACTGTATTCACCCTTCTTATCTTCTGTGTAAGACCCTGGCTCTGGCTCCTGAGTATACTGCTATCTCTCATCCTACTATCTCTGTATGACCTCGGCTACACCACTTCAGTTACATTCCTGCTGGTCACATCTTGAACCACATTCACCTACTGTGGATATCAACACTCTTACAGCTGTGGAACTAACCTGCTGTCTCATAGTGTGCCTTGTGTTTCTGCTGAGATCCTCACCTACCTGCCAGCCTGAGAACTACCTAGCAGGACAGCTTCTAGGACAGCCACCAGTGAACTGGTCTATTAGCACCCATGCTCCTTTGAGCCTTGCACATTATGTCATCACCTCCAGGGCTGCTCTGACCATAGCCACAATGGAAGCCCTCTTGTCATTTTGTCTTCCAACCAGGTACGTGACAGGCAATATCACCAATTTCAGCTCCTTAATTTTTAGGAAACCCTAGTGTGTCCTAGCAACCAAGGAAACCATCTGCATCCTGGCAATGAATAATGCCCTTGGTGCCCTAGCAACTAAGGAACAGGAAGTCAGGATACTGCCACTAAATGAATGACTTCTGGCTGCAGAAGTACAGTGGCCAGGTGGACTAGCCATTTACTTCACCCATCTGGCAAACTGCAAACATAAAAAGGTACTCCATTAAACCATTAATGCTGTGCAAATAAATAGGAAGATTGGATTCTCCCCATGGTACAAAAGCCTGTGGTCCTCCCTAAAATCTATACCAGACCCTTATCCAAGCATGCAGCCTAGCTGGACATGGAAAAGGAGAAGCAGCAAACTTGCATCTCCCCTCATGAACTGTACCAAGCCACATGCTCTCAACATGGGGGGGTACCTTGGAAAGGGGTCCACGTGGCAAAGCACCTTGTCCTCATGTTGAGAAGGACAAAGCCTCTACTCCACATCCATGGACCTTTGGAAGTGGGGGTCTGAAAGGGGAAGGGAACTTATCAGCGTTCTTAAAAAAGGGGCCTCCAGATATCTTGGCCGCCCTATGAGAATGACTATTCCTATTACCCCTATAAAAGTGACAAGGTGCTTTGCCTGGGGGGAAGGGGTTCTGGCAAGGTACCCTCTATATGTTAGGAACATGAAGCTTAGTAAATTCAGGTGGAGGGGGTGTATGCTTGTTGCTCCCCCTTTTCTGGCCAACCAGACTGAACAGTCATATAAGGGCCTTGTATATATATATATTTTTTTTTTTGGGGGGGGGGGCATGGGGTACCAACTTAAAATCCACAACAGACCCTTATATTTTTTTTTTTTTTATAAATGTCACTTTTGCATAGTGTTGGTGCTTTTTCTGAAACAGCACCAAAAGTCCAAGCCAAGGGTCAATAACATGTTGCAACAAAGATAAGGTTAGCAGCAGGTATGCAAGGAGCAAGATATCAGCTGGGGAGAGCACAATAATTTGGCAAACAGGAAGTGCAGATCCATTACATAAATCAGGAAGTTCATGGGAGGAGAAAAGGGTTCAAGGTTCACTTGAAAAAAAGACACAAAGCAAGGTTTTTCAAGGAGTCAGGCAGGGTGCTGTCTAGCATCCCTTGTGGCACAGTGAGAAGAACCACAACCAGACACCACAGAGGTTGCAGGTTCAGGCTCGGATCCAGACAATTAGTAATGCTTTTAGATGCTTTTTTTAAACTAGTGGCAGGTCAGAGCTACTCTCCATTTGCCTATCCCATTGAGCACCAGAAATGGAAGTGCACTTGCTGTGTTTACATTATAGGACTGACAGGCTAGCAATATTTGCGCTCATAGAAAAAAAGTCTATAGCTAAAGGCATAAAGGCATTGTGGAAAAATTAAATTTCACTTGTCCCAACAAATGCAATTGGCTTGTTTATGTGACAGCAAATATTGGTAGTCTGCCAGTCCTATAATAAAAACAAACAATAAGCTGAATTGCTGAACTTGTTTTAAAGTGTTTTTACTGCACGTTCGGTACACATAAATACTTTGGAGTGCACAGTCTAGGCACAGATTCACTTGATGAATAAAGCTCAATTTAATATGCTATACAGTTTCTCCCCACCAGGTTTGACTTTCCTCAAAGGACAGCATTATATTTAAAAGAGGAGTACAGCCAAACTTGTTTGGCTGTACTTCTTCTATGGATCACAAGAGTGTAATTCGTTCTGCACTCCTGTGACGCAGAGCCTGGACTGACTCTGTAACATCAGCAGAGAGCAGATTTCAGCCCACTCTCTGCTGATGTTACAGAGTCAGTCCAGGCTCTGCGTCATTACAACCACAGAGTCAGGACCTGCCAGATCTCTGGACCGGCACTTGGCTCAGCCTCTAAACGAGCCGCTGAGAGCCTGAGCCAGTCCCTCCTGCCCCCTCCACAGCCCAGTGCTCCAGTGAGCGAAGAGGGAACAAAGCAGAGAGCAATGACTGACAGTCACCAGCTCTCTGCTCGGGGAGCTGTGAGAACCTATCGGTTTGTGGTGTTTGATTGCTCGGTTCTCAGAGCAGAGGTGCCAGGGGACAGATACAGCATCGGACCGATGATGCATCCACCTAGGTAAGTATGAATCTGAAATAAACCTGATTCCCATACTTCTGTTTTAAGTAAGTTGTCCTTTATGGAACCTCACAAAGAATCTACTATGGATGGGGCGGGGGGTGTCCATAAAGGACAATTTCGCTAAGTCTTAAGTTTAGATAAAATATGCAAATTTTCTTTTAACGTGGTACTAAACCCAAACACAAACATTCACTGCACCCTGGTGGCAATTTAACCACTTGCCGACCGCCGATCGGAGATTGACGGCGGCAAAGTGGCTCTGTAACGCAAAACGCCGTCATACGACGGCGGCTGCGATACAGAGATACTGTGAGCGTGCGCGCGCCGCCTGAGGCGCGCGCGCTCACTGTGTTCGGGGGGGGCCAGGGAGCGGATGCGGCGGCTTCGATTGCCGCCGGCCACCCGCGATGCCCCCCCCGGAGCGAAAGAACGGAGGTCCGTGTAAGTAAACACGGACCTCCGCTCTGTGTGAGGGGGAAGGGAAGTGATCACAGCCGTCCTGTACACGAAGGCTGTGACCACTTCCCTTCCCCAGCTAGGCAAGCCCCCCTACAGTAAGAACACGCCCAGGGAACACAGTTAACCCTTAGAGCGCCCCCTGCAGGTTACCCCCTTCACTGCCAATGGCATTTACACAGTAATCAGTGCATTTTTATAGCACTGATCGCTGTATAAATGCCAATGGTCCCAAAAAAGTGTCAAAATGGTCCGACATGTCCGCCGCAATATCACAGTACCGCTAAAAATCGCAGATCGCCGCCATTTTTAGTAAAAATGAATTCTCATCATCCGTAAACGCGACCACTTTTGCGCAAACCAATCAATAAACGCCGATTGCGATTTTTTTTATCGCAAATATGATGAAGAATATAAATTGGCCAAAAACGGTGAAAAAAAATGTTTTTTTATATTTTTTTTTTGGATTTGTATTTTAGCAAAAAGTAAGAAATTTGGGTTTTTTTGCAAAATTGTCGCTCTTCTTTTGTTTATAGCGGCGATCAGAAATGACGCAGAGGTGATCAAATACCACCAAAAGAAAGCTCTATTTGTGGGAAAAAAAGGACGCCAATTTCGTTTGGGTACAACGCCGCACGACCGCGCAATTGTCAGTTAAAGCGACGCAGCGCCGAATCGCAAAAAGGGCTCCGGTCCTAAAGCTGGAAATCCTTCCGGTCCTTAAGTGGTTAAGGATAAAAACGTTTGATTCTATGGGGCTAATTCACTATATTGTGAATATGCGCTCGTGCGACGCAAAAAAAAATAACGCCCATTAAAGTCAATTAGCATATCAAATAGGCGATCATGCGAACACAGAATCGCGTTATTGCCATGAATATGCCTTCTCAGCATATATGGGAATAGCTGTCAATTGGGCTTGAACCTGCAGAATCCATTGAAGGTTTGTATGAACATGATTTGCTTGAAAAAGTGTATGGGAACTACCGCAGCAAAATGGAAAGCATAATGCTGCGTACAATGCAAGGTGTGCTGATAACATCTGTAGGATCCGAACCTGGAGCTGTAAGCTTTGAATGCATTGGAATAATCCACTACGATATAGAGTTGACCGCAACCAGCCAGAAAAAATACATTTACTAATCTTGTATTCTCTTCATTCTCTACAAACTAACTGCCGGCACATTAACTAGTGTGTGATTATTCCAATTGCACACCATAATATTTATGAATATATACATACCATTGCATGCATTGCAAAAGTTCATAGCATGGAAGCAATCAAACTGATGATGGGCATTGGCTAATTGGTGAATATGCCTTCACATATTTTCAAAATATAATGCTGTGTACAATGCAAGGCATGCTGATGACATCTGTAGGATCCGAACCTGGAGCTGTAAGCTTTGAACGCCTCAGAATAAACCACTACGCTATACAGTTGACCGCAACCAGCCAGAAAAAACACATTTACTAATCTTGTATTCTCTTCATTCTCTACAAACCAACTGCCGGCATGTTAACTAGTGTGTGATTATACCAATTCCACACTATAATATTATTGAATTTGTACATACCATTGCATAAGTTCATAGTATGGAAGCAATCAAACTGATGAGCATTGGCGAATATGCCTTCACATATTTTCAGAATATAATGCCAAGTACAATGCAAGGTGTAGTGATGACACCGGTAGGATCCAAACCTGTTGCTGTAAGCTTTGAAGGTATTGGAAGGATCCACTACACTATGGAGTTAACCACAACCAGCCATAGAGAATACATTTACTAATCTTGGATTCTGTTAAATCTCTACAAACTAACTGCCGGCACGTTAACTAGTGTGTGATTATTCCAATTCCACATCATAATATTATTGAATATGTACATACAATTGCATGCATTTAAAGAAGTCATAGTATGGAAGAATTCAAACTGATATGCCTTGGTTAATTGGCGAATATGCGTTTGCATATTTTCAGCATCTAATGGTGAGTACAATGCAAGCTTTCAGAAGGTCATACCATTAGTGTTGAGCGAACCCGGACTGTAACGTTCGGGTCCGTACCGAACTTTCGGGTGTCCGTGGCACGGACCCGGACATTTCAAAAATCGTTCGGGTTCGGTCCGGGGTTCTGCTATTTTACTCCACGTGTTGAGAAGCTGCAGGGCAGCCAATCAACAAGTGTTTCACTGGTTTGCCCTTAGAAGCCATCACAGCCATGCCTACTAATGGCATGGCTGTGATTGGCCGGTGCATCATGTGACCCAGCCTCTTTATAAGCTGGAGTCACAGTGCTGCAGTCACATGCTCCTTGGGTTAGTGTAGGGAAAGGTAGCTGACTGCGTGAGGGACAGATTTGAGACATTTTAAGACCTGATCCTGCATCCTGAGATAGATTACTTTACTACTGCTGTCTGTGCTGTTGCTCTGAGGACAGATAGCAGAGATTAAAGACGATAGACAGGAGTCTCGTTGTCGTGTCTGTCGTCATCATTTCATTAGATAGAGTCCTACGTCCTAGTC
>BLSH010532896.1:16223-28146 GCA_018402905.1 Glandirana rugosa | reverse complement strand
TCAGAAAGTTAAGAACAAACTCCATAGAAACGGGTAAGAAGGAATGTTTTCAGAAGGTCAAGAAACTCTAAAGACCCGACAGACAGTACGTGACGAGAAAATTCCAGATAGGTATCTAAAAGTTAATACAACTCCAGTCCTCTACTTCCGGTACCGTTTTGGAAGTCAAATGCGGAGAACTACATTAGGGGGCACCTAAAGTTCCACACAAATCCTAGTAATAGGTAAACATCTTCGGTAGGAGAGAAATTGGTGAAGTCGGGGCCTTCCTAAAGGTCGAAATCCTGGCCTCGGGAAAAACGCTAAGCCGCGACAACGTCACACGACCGCGCAATTGTCAGTTAAAGCGACGCAGCGCCGAATCGCAAAAAGGGCTCCGGTCCTAAAGCTGGAAATCCTTCCGGGGCTGAAGTGGTTAAAGAGAGGATGGCTTCTACAAATGGATAATGATCCTAAACACACCTTGAAATCCACGGGGGATTACATCAAGAGGCGTAAACTGAAGGTTTTGCCATGGCCTTCATCTCCTGACCTCAACATAATTGAAAATCTATGGATAGACCTTAAAAGAGCAGTGCATGACAGACAGCCCAGAAATCTCAAAGAACTGGAAGACTTTTGTAAGGAAGAATGGGCAAAGATACCTCAAACAAGAATTGAAAGACTGGCTACAAAAAGCGTTTACAAGCTATGATACTTGCCAAAGGGGGCAGTACAAGATATTAACTCTGCCGGGTGCCCAAACTTTTGCAGACGCCATTTTTTTGTTTTCTATTATTTTGAAAGTGTAAATGATGGAAATAAAATCTAACTTTTGTTGACATATTATAAGAATGTCTAATCTGTAATTCGATGCCTTTTGGAGATTTTTCCATCATTCCTTGGCTTCTTTATGCACATTAATACAAATTTTTACCTGGGGTGCCCAAACTTTCGACCCCCACTGTATGTAGTAGTCGTAGCAGTCTATGTAACCTGTTCCCCCACATTTACTATTTTTAATTAATTTATAATGTGGACACCTAGCTCTTTTCCCTTTCCACACAAAGCGGGATAGCATAGATTGTAATGACTTAAAATAGTAGAGTGGAACTGGAATTGGGAGAGTTCTGAATAGGTATAAGAGTTGTGGTAAGTGCATCATCTTGAACGCTGCTAGTCTACCTGACCATGAAAATTCATGCTTGGTTATTTTCTGTAAGTCTTGTTGTATTTTATTTCGAATAGGAAGGTAGTTTAGTTGAAATAGGGATTTGATTGATTTCGTTCATTGAATGCCTAAATAGGGTATGCTTTTATCAGCCCATTGGTATGGATATTGGTGTTGTAGAAGGTTCTGCGTTGTAGCGTCTATACCCAACTCGAGGATATGTGATTTGGTCTCGTTTGCTTTGTAGTAGGAGACCCTACTGAACCAATGCAGGAGAGTCTGAACTTCCGCTAGGGATATTGCGGGGTTGGTTAAGGCCAGGATTACATCATCTGCGAATAAGCTAATCTGTTGGTGGGATTTAATGTTTATGCCTGTGATTTTTTATTTGTTCTGATATGTTCAGCTAGGGGTTCCATGACTAAGTTGAATATAAGCGGGGATAATGGACAACCCTGCCTTGTACCGTTAGTAATCAGAAATGGTTTGGAGATGAGGTTAGAAGTGTATATGCGTGCTGAAAGATTAGCGTATAGTGCTAAAATAGCTTGGTATATGGGGCCTGTGAAACCAAATTTTTGCAGGACTAAAGCGAGATAGTCCCAATTCACTCTGTCAAACGCCTTCTCTGCGTCTAGTGATAAAAGCAGAGAAGGCGTTCCGGAAGCGTTAGCATGATGGATTAAGTTGATCAGGCTTCTTGTGGCGTCTGATGTTTGTCAGCCTTTCGTGAAACCAGACTGGTCTCTGTGGATTAAAGATAGCATTAAATCCATCAGTCTGTTCGCGAGCGTTTTGGCATAAATTTTGATATCAAGGTTTAGAAGGGATATTGGGGGAGGCGTGGTTTAGACATGGCGGCTTGAGGACGCTTTTTTATGGAGCTCTGCGCGGACCGGGACAATCTCCGATCATAAACCGACCAGCAGACACACACAGCCCATGCCCGGGGCGCAGAAACACCCACTGAACCCGGGGACGCCTCGGACGGCTGAAATCACACGGTACTTCCTCCGCCAGCATCCTGCACAGACACAAGCACAAGCAGCGGCAGGGAGTCTCAAGATGGAGCCGCCACGAGTTACACAGCCCGGACCTGTGCAGGGAGCGAAGAAGAGCACAGCTGCGAGCGGGACAGGTGAGCCCTCTGCGGGGACCCCCCGCCCGCTTTCCCCCATTCCATCTCCGGAACTCCCCCGGCCAGATTCACCAGCTACAGCTTGCAGCTCCCGGGACCCTGGGTCACTAATAGGGGGAGACATCAGGGACATGCTGGCAGACCTCCCTACACGCCAGGACATTCAGGCTATGGCCACCTCCATTGTCTCAGCGCTGTCTAAAGAGCTGAGTGCCCTGAAGCAGCAGGTAGATGGGGTTGAGGAGAGAGTGGAGACCCTGGAGAGCAGCTCAGTGACTGTGAACGCTCGTCTGGAGGCACTGGAGGCTCACCAGGCCGCAAACAAGCAACAGCTCATAGACATATGCCTGCAATTAGACGACTGGGAAAATCGCAACAGGAGGAACAACCTCCGCCTAAGGGGTATTCCTGAGGCGACCATGGGGGGGGAGACCTGCGTACTACTGTGGCTGCCATCTTTAACACCCTCCTAGAGCGGGCCCCCACTACAGACATTGAGCTGGACCGAGTGCACAGGATTCAGGGCCCACGTCCCTTGTCACAGGGAGCAGCAGATAGGCCGCCGCCCAGAGATGTGCTTTGTAGGGTGCATTTTTTCTGCCTAAAGGAGGAAATACTGCAGCGGGCCTGGGCCCATGGTCCTATCGACTTTGATGGTGCCTCAGTACAGGTTTACCCTGATGTCTCACACCAAACTAGGAGAATGAGGAGTATGGTGCGCCCGCTGCTGGAGGTCATCAAAGAAGTTGGGGCGACTTACCGATGGGGCCATCCCTTCCACATAATCATACAGAAGCAAGGCTCTACCTTTTACCTGCGCTTCCCTACCCAGCTCCCCCTGGCGTTCCAGTTCCTGGACAGACCAGCCATTGAAGTGCCGGACTGGTTGGAGGCCCTGCTGCAGAAAACAGCATCAGGACCCCCGCCGCCTCGCCCACAGAGATCCCGTCGGGACAGATCCCGCCGTAGGAGCGAGAACCCACCCCGGCGGACGCCGGCAACCTCAGAGGATTAATCTCCCTTACTGGATGCTCAGGAGACAAGAGAAATAACAGTTGACTGATACAGGTTTTGTAAGCACAGGCCAGGTGTCAGGCGGGAGCATCTCTCAGGTGGCTGTGGATACAGTGATGATGGGGCCCCCTGCCCCGGCCTGCCAGGACTTCCCACCTTGGTGACTTACCTCTGCCTTCTCCCCTTTGCCCCCCAGTGACACTAACTCAGCAGGGTGCCGTGACGGCACTGGGAAGGGGAGCCTTGACGCACACCCCGGATGCCGGGCCAGGACCCGCTCACTTGACCCTGAAGGGGGGGTGGGTGCTCCCTTTGCTCCTTGGGTAGTGTCGTTAGCAGGGTCTCTTACCACTTGTGGTCCCCAGGTTTATAGATGGACTGAAGAGACATGTGGGACATACCGGGGGAAACTATGGGGCTTCGGGAGTTCACGGAAACCTCCTGGCTGGGAAGGAACTGGAGGGATGGTTGGTGGGGTAGCATAAAGGGTTCTGTGGTATACAGTCTTACGTGATGTGACTAACCATGTTTTCCTCCTCCAGGTCTGACCTTGCCATAGAAGGGGTATTTAGGGGGGCCCTTGTGCTTTGGCCCGGCCACGGTGTACCAAAATGATCTCCCCGGTCCCAATGTAGAGATCTTTGGGGACATCCTGCTGCCCCTGATGGGGCCACCCCCCGCTTTGGAAGGGGATGGCACATGACGAGAATGTGGCCTGGTTGGGGTACGGGGCCCTCCTCGGGGGGTCGGGCGGGTAGCAGGGGGGCGGGACTGGACAGGGTACCCACCTGGGTGTGTTAAGCTGCCTATAAGTTAATACCTGTGTCATGTTGTTAATGCTGTCAGTTTTGTTTATGTTCTCGTACATTTGACAGAGTTTGTGTCTGTTACCGTGGCCTGCATAATACGGCAGGCTGCTATTATACACTATCCGGAGAAGTCCTGTGGTTAGTGCATCTCCTTAAACCTATTGCCTACTCTACCCACCTCCCAAGCTAGGGTTGTCTCATTGTGGAGTCTGTTGGACCCCACAGGAGATCTACGGTAATTGATTACCTTTAGTACCCCCTTCCCCCCTTCCTGGTCTCTCTCTCTAATCCCTGTAAAGGGCCTTTTCCAATCCTCCTTTTTTCCTCATTCCCCCATCCCTCTTCCCCCCCCTTTTTTTTTTTTGTGTATCTCGCCGCCCTACCCCACTCCCCAGATACCGATCGCAGAGCCCACAGCTCCCTGTTGGCTACCTTGTCATGGCAGCGGGCACAATTACGTTCACCTCATACAACGTGAGGGGTTTGGGCACCCCCGAGAAGCGCACCAGACTCCTGGCCGACCTTAAAAAGTACAGGTCACAGGTCGTCTTCCTTCAGGAGACCCATTTCAAATTCGACAGGGTTCCCAGGCTGGGAAATAGGGCGTTCCCCACGGCATACCATAGCCCATCACCGATTTCAAAAGCTAAAGGGGTGAGCATCCTAATAGCGCAATCAGTGCCTTGGACTCTCTTGGAGGTGCGGCGGGACCCAGGGGGGCGCTATGTCTTTGTAAAAGGAAGGATCGGGGACCTCCTGGTCACCCTGGTGAATGTCTATTTCCCCAATGTAGATCATGTCGCTTTTATGTGGGGCCTGGTTCCGGAACTTCTCGAGTTTTGGGAGGGGATTCTCATTTTTGGCGGCGATCTCAATTTCACGATGGACACGACCCTGGACACATCCAGGGGGGCCACACATCTATCTTTCTCGCGGCTTAAATGCCTGAAAGCGGAACTCTCTCTACTGCAACTGATCGACCCGTGGCGCATCATGCACCCGGTGGAAAGGGACTATTCCTTTTATTCCTCGGTTCACCAAACATATTCTCGATTAGATCACCTCCTGATCCCCCATAAAGACCTTGCGAGAGTTCAGTCGGATCGGTGACATCCTTATGTCCGACCACACACCGGTCCACCTCGCTCTGAGACTGGACTCGCAGACGAGGACCCCTCCGACCTGGCGCCTGAATGAGTCCCTTCTCCAATTGTCAGACATCCGACAGAGGCTAAATTCGGCCCTTACGGAATATTTCGACTTGAACGCGGATTCGGTTGGCAGTCCTTTTACGCTTTGGGAGGCGCATAAGCCAGTGATCAGAGGCTTGCTCATGGAAATAGGGTCTCGCTTGAAAAAGGAGCGGTCGACGCGGGCGGACGCTTTGCTAACGCGTTTGCGACAACTAGAGGGTGCAAATAAAGAGAAAGCTGCCAGGGCGGTCCATGCGGAGCTGCTGAAAACGAGGGAGGAACTGAACTCCCTACTGATTCATAAAACCAAACAAAAACTGGCCTGGTCCAAGCGGACCATGTTCGAATTCTCCAACAAACCAGGTGCGCTTCTAGCCAGGGCACTCCGGGGTCCCCGCACGCGGACCTTTATCCCACATATTATTTTGGCTTCCGGGCAGAAGCTCTCCCGCTCAGTCGACATGGCAAGGGAGTTTTGCTCCTTTTTCAGTGCCTTGTACAATCTTGACCCCGCACCGACAATAGAGGACTCCGGTTCTCTTGGGACCAAGATCCGGGAATACATAGGGGCCTCGAGCATGCCGAAACTCCCTGAAGGGGCGCTGGAAGAGATGGAGGTCCCAATTACGGTGGAAGAGCTGGGGATCAACCTGGCTCAATCTAAGCCAAAAAAGGCACCGGGGCCTGACGGCTTCACGGCTGCCTACTATAAAGACTTCTCCGCCCCCCTCCTTCCACACTTGGTTGCTGCCAGTAAACGCGCTTCGGGCATATATCTCCCTGATCCCGAAGGAGGGGAAGGATCTTGCGCAGTGCGGAAGCTACAGGCCGATTGCGCTCCTAAACTCGGATTTGAAGCTGTTTGCAAGAGTGTTAGCGAACAGACTCCTCCCCCACCTACCTGGTCTCATTCATAGGGACCAGGTGGGATTTGTCCCACAAAGCGAAGCCCGAGACAACACGGTCCTGGTTTTGAACTTGATCCACGCAGCTCAATTATCGAGGCGGCCACTCCTTCTGCTGTCTACTGACGCAGACAAGGCTTTCGACTGGGTACATTGGTCATTTATTCGAGCCACTTTGGAACATATGGGTCTGGGCCCCTTGATGTTGAGCTGGATCTCCGCCTTGTACTCGCGACCATCCGCAGCGGTCAGGGTTAACGAGACGCATTCTGATTTTTTCTACATAACGAATGGGACCCGGCAGGGGTGCCCTTTATCCCCCTTAATTTTTATTCTGACACTTGAACCGTTCCTCTGTTCAATAAGGGCCAACTCAGACATTTCGGGCTTCAACAAAACGTTGGGTCCTCATAAGGTGGCAGCATTTGCCGACGACCTGATTTTTTTTGTTACAGACCCAGTTGTCACTCTTCCAATACTCATAAGGGCCATCCAGACGTACGGTGCTTTGTCACACTTCAAGGTAAACTACAGTAAGTCCTCGGCCCTCAATATCTCTGTGGGTCCTGCTGAGATTCGGTCTCTCCGGCCATTTTTCCCCTTCCAATGGGCGGAAACTTCTTTCAAATACCTGGGCACCCATATCACTGCTGACCTCTCAAAATTATATGAAGCCAACTACGAACCCCTCCTCACCAAGATTAGGAAAGACCTACTGCACTGGCACTCCTTGACACTGACGTGGTTTGGGCGATGCAGTGCGCTCAAGATGACGGTCTTGCCACGTATTCTATTTATCCTACAAGCCATCCCAATCTGTCTGCCCCCATACTTCTTTCGAACAATCGCACAGATTTTCAGAAAGTTCGTATGGTCCCACCAGAAACCGCGGCAGGCCCTCTACCGGCTCTCGCTCCCAAAGTCAGCGGGTGGCCTGACCCTCCCAGACATTAAGACGTATTATCGAGCTTCCCACCTCAATCGGATAGTGGACTGGCACTGTCATGGTGCAGAAAAGCAGTGGGTCTCAATGGAGATGGAGGACTCGTGGGACACGGCGCTGGGCTGGCCGTGGCTGTCACTGCCCGTTCCCCGAGACCTGGGCTCCCATCCGACACTTGGAAGCACTTTACGAATAGCGCGGGAGACATTCCGCGCTTCCACGATCTCACCTCGGCCTTCTCCAATGATACCGATTCAGGGCAATCCAGAGTTCGGGCTGGGACGGGTGGGACTGCAGCTGAAACGCCTCGCAGAAGAGGGATACTCGCGCCTGGTCGACTTTGTGCCGTGCCCAGCTACCTGTATTCCAGACTTGACCCATCTAACAGATCCAGCCCTAGACTTCATGAGTGGGCTGCAGTTGCGCTCCTTCCTGCGTCGCTCAGTCAGATTGCCGGGTATTCTTCTTCCCCTTACTAGTTTTGAGGCTATCTGCCACAAGAGAGAACCGATATGACACTCCCTATCCTTGATTTACGGATCTCTGATCCAACCAGTGGAAGATTACATCCCTCCATTCCTCACCAAGTGGGAGTCTGATCTGGGTCTCCACCTTTCCCCAGACCAGAGACGCAAAATTCTTCATTTCGCCCAAAAATCCTCTCTGGCTACTAGGATTCAGGAAACTGGATATAAGATCCTGACGCGATGGTACAGGGTGCCCACACTCTTAAACGCCATCTCTCCTCAGGTACCGGACCACTGCTGGAGATGCGGTGGAAGGGGGGATCAATAATCCATATCTTCTGGGAGTGCCCCAAAATTCAGCTGTTTTGGCGTGAGGTAGCGGAGGTAGTGGAGAAACTCACGGCGGTCGATATCCGTGACAACCCCGCCGCGTGCCTGCTGCACCTCACGGAGAGACCGATCAAAAAATATAAAACTTCGCTGACAATGCAGCTGTTAAATGCAGCTAAAGCTTGCATCCCACTCCGATGGAGAGACCCTGAACCTCCAACAAAAGCTCTGTGGTTTGCCGGGGTGAACGCCCTTAGAGACATGGAGGAACTGACAGCGACTCTGCATAATACAGAGGAGGCCCACTGAGACACCTGGCGACCCTGGAACCACTTTGTTTTCACTGACGCCTACACATCGGAGGTGCCCTTGCCCTAGAATGCCCCTGAGGTACACTCAGGATAGTACGCTTCTACTGCGAAAATCGGTCTGGGGACATGGGGTGGGATAGCGGTGAGAATTTCCCCCCCCTTTTTTTTTTCTTTTTTTTCTTTTCTTCCCCTCTCATTCCCTCTCCTCTTCTCCCGCAAGGGCTTCCTCCCTTGCTCTGTGTCCCAATCTTTTCCATACCTCATCAGTTGGGGTCCGTCCTAATGTTTCAAGTTAACTATGTGCGCACAGGGCGAGCAGGCAGACCAGAAGATTTGACATAGGGGGAGAGTTGTGTCAATCCCCGGATTTTGCCGAGAGATGACGCACGGCCCCATACCCAGCGAGTTTGATTTGACCTGCTGGTCCCACATACTACCTCACACCCCAATGTAAGAGAACATAATGAGTCTGCTTCTTTTCCCGTTTTCCCCACACGAGTGGCATCAACTGCCATTAATGCATTTAGCGTAATGGACCCATTGTGGGGGGCCATTCCATGGTATGACATTATGCGGGGGGTCCCGGCGGCCGCACGGCTCCCTTTGCTGGTTGGCTTGCTTGCTCCTCCTCGCTCTCGGGGGTTCTCCGGGGGTGACGGGTGGCTGCAGGGGTTGTTGGAGACCTCCGCGGCGTATATTGCTGATGGGGGTTTCTGCCCGCTGCATATCTGAAGTTTGAGACCGGGCTGGGGAGCTGCGGCGCTGCGGGGCCATACCCCTGCCTCACAGACTATTCACGGGCTGCTACCACCATAATGGGCTCATATAGCTTTCTACTGTTATTATAAGTGGAGGACGAGGCAACTCCATTATCATCGAAATTTCATTTTTGTTATATGTTTCATGTAACAACAGTTGTACTCTGAAATGTGTTTCAATAAAACTATCTTGAATTTAAAAAAAAGAAGGGATATTGGGCAATAGTTTGATGGCGCTGTTGGGTCTTTCCCCGGTTTTGGCAAGGTCACCACCAGTGCGGAGAGCATTTCAGCTGGAAAAGTGGAGGAGGATGCTGCGTCGTTAAAGAGGTCACACAAGTAAGGGAGGAGTTTTTCCTGGAATGTTTTAAAGTACTCTCCAGTGAACCCATCCGGGCCTGGGGATTTGCCAAGTGGCAATTTGTCTATCACTTTTCTAATTTCCTCTATGGTAAGTGGAAGATTCAGATTGTTAATTTGGTCGTTCGTCAGTTTGGGAAGATTGACTCGGTTCAGGAAGAGATTAATTTCCTCGTGGGACGGTGTGTAGGTATTTTTGTCTTTACCGATGTTATAAAGGGCGCTATAGTATTCGCTGAAGGCGTCTGCAATTGATTGAGGATTTAAAAGTTTTTTGCGAGTAGTGGGATGATACAGGTATGTTCTTTTAGTTCTGATACGGTGGCCTTTAATACGAATAGCCATGGTCTTGCCCGCCTTGTTGCCAGTTGCATATGAGTTAGCTTTGAGTGTACGTTGCATTTTTTCAATATCATCTAACAACAAGGCACGCAATTCCTGGCGAAGTGTGAAAATTTCAGATTGAAGTTGAGAAGTGGAGTGTAGTTTGTTTTGAGAGTTTTTGCTCTCTATTTCCTTGGTTAGTTCTGAAAGATTCTGCATCCTCCTCTTTTTCAGTTTTGATCCTAGTTGAATAAAAAAACCTCGAATATAGGCCTTATGTGTATTCCACAGGATTGTCGAGTCGGACACTGAACCCTTGTTAACAGAGAAAAATTTGTCTAGGCGTTTGGATAAGTACTCAGAGTTGTTAGTTTTGTAGGAGTTATTCACCCTCCAAATATAAGATTGGGGTTGTGTTGATTTTTTAGTGATCTATATACTTATAGGCGCGTGGTCTGACCAGGCAATCGTGTGGATTTTTGGGGACTGAACAGATTGTAATAACCATTTATTTGAAACAAACAGGTCAATGTGAGAATATGTGTTGTGACGGGGGGAGAGGTACGTAAAGTCTCTCTCTTCCGCGTGACAACATCTCCAAATGTCATAAAAGTCATATTCTGCTATAAGTTTGCTCAAAGGTGAAGTGAACCTCTTTGGACCAGAGGTTGAGTCCAGCTCGTAGTCGGGCACTAAATTGAAATCACCACAAATCAGCAGCTGACCTTGTTGAGTATCTTTGATTTTCTTGAACGTGGTTCTTAAAAAAGCCATTTGGCGTTGGTTGGGAGCGTATAGGGAGGCAATAGTATATTGGGAGTTCACTATTGTACAACTGAGGATGATGTATCTGCCTTCTGGGTCAAGCGTACATTTGTGTAGCTGGAAAGAAATAGTGTCTCTGATGGCAATTAGAACCCCTCTCTGTTTCTTTGTATAGCAGGATTTGAAGATGTTTGGGAAAGACTTATGTTGACATGTAGGTGAGGAGTCTTGGGCGAAGTGTGCTTCCTGTACACATAGGATGTCACACTTGTTTGTTAGCGCTGTTTTCCATAGTGTGTCTCTTTTCACTGGGTGGTTAAGTCCCTTTCCATTGATGGATAAGATGTTGATGGTATTCATGGTGTGGAATGCTTATATAGTGTAGTACAGTTGAGACGTACGTTTGGGTGAGTAGCAGGGCGTCCAGGTGTATGGATGAAGATGTATGCCTTGTTCTGCTGAGTTGGTGGCTTGAAATAGTTGGTGCTTGCTCGTCCCAGTAGGACTGGTGTGATCTGGAAGATCTTCTGTGTTTCGGCTTCGTGGAGGTGGATCATAAAGTGGATGGGAAACATATGCAAAAGTCAGTATTGAAGAAGTTACTCTGAGAGGTATAAGTAGCGTGGTACTTTGTTACGGTAAGGTATGAAAGGATGAATGTATCTAAGAGGAGATAGAAAACAAGCAACAAGATTAAACTTCAAACAGTCAGCTATTTAGATCTCAGCGAGAAGCTGACACAATTGGGGTAAAGTTCAGGGCCTTATTAGTGATGAGCCTAGAGCCCTATTGTAAGAGATTGATAGATATGGTTTACGTGCGGAGTATCAGTTATATTTCGGAGTACGGTTTCCTTGCTTGCGTTGCTCATTGTGGATGGCATCAGCTTGGTTGAACTTATTGTGGTCTTTAGAGTTGAGCGAACCCGACCTGTAAAGTTCGGGTCCGTACCGAACTTTTGGGTGTCCGGGACTCGAACCTGGACTTTTCAAAAAAAGTCCGGGTTCTGGTCCGGGGTTCTGGTAATTTAATAAAAGTTTTGAAAATTGCTGTAACAAAGTCCTGGAAAGTCCTAGAGGTCTGCAAAAGGAAGGAAAATGGGGGTAAGGGTCGGACAAGTGCCCTACAAAGAAATGGGGACAGGGAAATAACCTAAAAGCATTTTTAAAATAAAATCACATAAAAAAAATCGAAAATGGAGGTGGATGTGGACCATCTTCAAACTGTGTGAGAAAAGTATAAATTAGCCGGGAGAAGCCATATCACTGTTCTACAATCATCTTCAAACTGTGTGTGAAAAGTATAAATTAGCGGGAGAAGCCATAGCAGTGTTCTAAAATCAATTTTCAAAGTGTATGGGAAAAGCCTATTGCAGGGGGATAGAGCCATATCACTGTTCTACAATCATCTTCAAATTGTGTGTGAAAAGCCTATTGCAGGCGCATGGAGCCATATT
>BLSH010532870.1:69847-95084 GCA_018402905.1 Glandirana rugosa | reverse complement strand
TCCGTGCGATCGTTCGGGTTCCGTCCGGACCCGGACCCGGACTTTGTCCCGAAGTTCGGACGGACCAGCAGAACCCGAACTTCCAGGTGTTCGCTCAACTCTACTTAACAGGACTTAAATAGTAATATTTGAATGTCTCTCTACACTACGGCATCTGTATTTGAATTACAATGTTATCCAGCGTATGTATTCTATATGTTAAATTCAATAAAAATATTGAACATTAAAAAATAAATGGAAAAAATAAATTGTGTTAACATTTTCTGTTTGTATCTGAGGTCCTGGCTGCGGTGTAAAAGAGGCAATTATAGGTTCTGCCAAAGTAGTGGGCAGCCATGTGGGATATAATAGTACATCTGGGATGCTAGTATGGGCCCTGCCTCACTGTTGTGGATGTAATATCCCGTTACCAGCATCTGGCCTATCATCTGGGAATGTTGTCCTGCTTGTGCTTGCCACTGCACCAAGATGTGCAGAACTACTGGTGGATACCTGCCAATTATCTGGGAGTGCTATACTACTTGTAATCTCCACAGGATTTACTGCACTGCTGGTGGAAGCCTGCACTCCCTAAAATCTCCTGAGCCTCTTTGTTTGGACTCTCTCCTCCTCAGAATCCATTTCAGTGTCACTGCTTTTAACTGGCTCATATTTCCTCTCTGAGTCTGATGGAGAGAGTTCCCCACTACTCTCATCCATCATACTCTGAAGTATCTGGAAAGCCTCCTCACTGCTGAATATTTTTTAGACATGTTGATGCTGCACTGATGATATTACTGATGTTCCCTGATGTCAATGGGACAGATGTGTGCAAATGATCACTGGGACAGATGTTTTTACTGTGTGACAGATGTTGATCACTGTGTGATCACTGGGAAAGATGTGCGCAGGTGATTACTGGGACATATGTGAGCAGATGATCACTGGAACATATGTGAGCAGATGATCACTGGGACAGATGTGCACAGATGATCACTGGGACATATGTGAGCAGATGATCACTGGGACAGATGTGCACAGATGTCCACTGGGACAGATGTGCACAGATGTCCACTGGGACAGATGTGCACAGATGATAACTGGGACAGATGTGTGCAAATTATCACTGGGGCAGGTGTGCCCAGATGATCACTGGGGGCAGATGTGAGCAGATGATTACTGGGACAGATGTGTGCAGATGATCACTGGGACAGATGTGCACCAGATGTGCACACATGGTCACTGGAACAGATGTGTACAGATGATCACAGGGACATATGTGCACAGATGTTCACTGGAAGAGATATTTTTACTGTGTGGCAGATGTTGATCATTGTGTGGTGACACTGTGACAGGACACTGTTTGGGGATACTAGCTGGTCAACTGAAAAAACGGCTCTATTTACATTACACGATGGCTGTGATTGGAAACAGGCATCATGTGATCAGGAGGGCCATTCACAGAGCCCTCCTGTGGAGCAGTGATGCGCTGTCTCCAGGGGACACAGGCACATTGAGAATGTGCAGCTGCACTGCCTCATTTTGAGGGACATTCCTGGACATCCACTCAGAATGACAAAGCTCCCTCCTGGCCGTTTAAGTACAGTGGTTGGGTGGGAAGCAGTTAAACAGTCTATAGAGTTATAGAGGTTGGAAATAGCTCTTTTAAAAGTATAATTTCACATTTTCTCATCTCTTACTGTTAGGAAGTAGAGTTGAGCTAACCCGAACTGTAAAGTTCGGGTCCGTACCGAACTTTGGGGTGTCCAGGACCCAGACCCGAACCCGGACATTTGAAAAAAGTTTGGGTTCGGGTTCTGGGTTCGGGTATTTGATCACGCATGTTGAATAGCTGCAGGGCAGCCAATCAAAAAGCGTTTCCCTGGTTTGCCCTTAGAAGCCATCACAGCCATGCCTACTAATGGCTGTGATTGGCCAGTGCATCATGTGACCCAGCCTCTTTATAAGCTGGAGTCATGTAGTGCTGCATGTCACATGCTCTCTGGGTACTGTAGGGAGAGGATGCTGGCGGTGCAGTGAGGGACAGATTGCAGATATAATAACATCTCATCGATCTGATTGTGGACTAGGTAGAGATTACTACTACTACAGCTTTGAGGGACAGATTGCAGATCTCATTCTGCATTACAGAATGATCTGCTTTGATGGACAGATTGCAGATCTCATCCTGCATTACCGAACAATCTGATTGTGGACTAGGTAGAGATTACTACTACTGAGATCTGCATTACCAAACAATCTGATTGTGGACTAGGTAGAGATTACTACTACTACTGCTTTGAGGGACAGATTGCAGATTTCATCCTGCATTACAGAACGATCTGATTCTGGACTAGGTAGAGATTACTACTACTCCTGCTTTTAGGGACAGATTGCAGATCTAATAACATCTCATCCTGGACTAGGTAGAGTCTACTGCTTAGAGGGACAGATTATTGTTCTAAAATCATCTCCTAGTTCTATAGGGTCAGGTTCCTGCTGTTGCTGTAAGGGACAGATTATTGTTCTATAATCATCTCCTAGTTCTGAAGGGAGAGGTTCCTGCTCGTCCTGTAAGGGACAGATTATTTTTCTAAAATCATTGCCTACTCATATAGAGTCAGGTTCCTGCTGTTGCTGTAAGGGACAGATTATTGTTCTATAATCATCTCCTAGTTCTAAAGGGAGAGGTTCCTGCTGGTCCTGTAAGGGACAGATTCTTTTTCTAAAATCATCGCCTACACCTATAGGGTCAGGCTCCTGCTGTTGCTGTAAGGGACAGATTATTGTTCTATAATCATCTCCTAGTTCTAAAGGGAAAGGTTCCTGCTGGTCCTGTAAGGGACAGTATATTTTTCTAAAATCATTGCCTATTCCTATAGGGTCAGGTTCCTGTTGGTGCTTTGTCAATTGTCAGTTAAAGTGACGCAGTGCCGAATTGCAAAAAGTGCTCTGGTCCTAAACTGGGGAACCCTTCTGGGGCTGAAGTGGTTAAACTGTGATTTTCTTAGTGATATGTCATATTATATGAACAAATACAAAGTGCTTCCAGTCAAAAAAGTGCTTCAGTGACAATTGTGCAAATAATACATGTTGTGCAATCAAAGTCTCTTTGTAAGTATTTGAATTTGAACTTAAATAAATATTTGAATAAATCAACTTAAAATGTTTTACACTATGTGAAGCTTTTTTCTCCATTGATCGCTCTCCTGCAATATCTGCCCTTGGAATCCGCACCTGGAGGCTATCCCAACCGGAAGGAGCCAGCATAGGATACCGCAGTGGGATAGGTCCCCCCAAAAGACCTACAGGCCGTTTTGACTTGTCTGCTATAAGGCAGGTGGGTTCATCATCTCTGGTGAGTGCGGCATACCCCTGGTTCCCCACGGAGTGGATGCACAGAAGTCACATTATAATGAAGCACCATAGCACAAAGCACTTTTAATAGAAAAGAGACTTTGATTGCACAATATGTACTATTTGCACACTTGTCACTGAAGCAGTTTTTTCACTGTATTTGTATTTCACTGCGCTTTTGTATTTGTTCATATAATATGACATATCACTAAGAGAATTGCAGTTTATTAACCAGTCCAGATCTGCGCTATAGCCGAAAGATGGCTACAGCGCGGATCTCAATTGCCCGGTGGATGTCCATGGATGTCCGCCCCTTTGCGCACTCACAGCCTGCAGCGACGCGCTCTCATGGCCACCGCATGCTGCATGGGTGTGCCTGGCGGTCGGGTAGACTCGATTTCTGCCGGAGACCCACAGTCACCTGTTAGAGCTGCAGAACGGGGAAATGCTGATGTAAACATGGCAGTTCTCCATTTTGTGAAGGGGGACATAGCAGATCTACTGATCCCGGTCACTGGGATCAGATTGATCTGTTATGTCCCGGCCAGCCCAGTCCCCATACAGTTATAACACATGCAGGGAACACAGTTAACCCTTTCACTGCCCCCTTAGTGTTAACCCCTTCCCTGCCAATGACATTTATACAGTAATCAGTGGACATTTAAATTGATGATCGCTGTATAAATTTAATAGGGGCACAGTCCACAACCTCCAATAAACTATCTACAACATAGAATCTGGATGGTCATGGGAGTCGATACAGGAATACAATAATATGTAGTTCCCTACATTTCCATTGTTGATGTGTAGTAAATCCTGAGCTGTGCCAGGTAATGCCTGGTACATTCTATGAATTTTATTATTGTTTGGCCCAGTGGCCTGAACAAAAAAAATGAGGAGCTCACAAGGAAGTCTCGGTGCTAACTATGCAATGTTAAAGTGGTTGTCAACTCATGACAACTACTTTAAACTACAGGTAAGCCTATAATAAGGCTTACCTGTAGGTCTCGGGAATATCTCCTAAACTTGCACCATTTAGGAGATATTCCCTTTATCTGCATGTGCCGACGTCATTGGCACATGCGCACTGAAGAATTGGCCCCCGGTGTGGTCCAGGGTGCCATTTATTCTGTAAACATGCTATAACTGGTGGCTCCCATGCATATGTGTGAGAGTGACGTCTGCCAATCACTGCGCTGGAGCCAGCGCTGTGATTGTCAGGAGTCATGGACCCGGAAGCAGCATGTTGCCAGTCACATCTATGTGCTGAGACCGTTTTAACAGCTTCGTTCCAAGGTAAGTATTTCATAATGAGATAATATGCAATGCATACTAGCTCATTATGCCTGTGTTTTGCAGGGGGGGGGGTTTGGGGGGAAAAGACTTGTCAACCACTTTAATACAGCAATCTCCCTGCTTAGCTATTGTGTTCTGACAGGGGGACTGACCCACCCTTCCCTCCCAGTACACACCAGGCTATGCTTGCAGCCATTGGATGTGAGCGCTGGTCAGATGCCAAGCAGATGTTTTTCTGGCATGCACATTCTAGAGAAGCTGGACGTTTGGTCAGTTTCTGTCAGACAGGCTGCCATACACATGGGCTGAGAATGTCAGCTAGTTTCTGTTAATGGGGATGTTGATGATCTATTTTATATCTGCCCAGCTGCAACATTTGGTTGTCTGGGAGTGATGTGACAACTCCAGTACCTTCTTTAAAATTTTAATAGTCGTATTTAATGGCAGGTGCCCGCTACATGTATTGGAGACTCCTTTTTATAAGCAAAAGATCAGAGAATAAATAAAATGAGCAGAACAATGTGCTAATCAGCTTATATGCTAACAAACAGCTTGCTGATAGTAAGAAAAATTAAATTGACAATCATATGAGCTCATTTCTGTCCTGCTTCTTCTTCACTGTCAGTCACAATATGGGGGTAGGCCCAGACAGGTTTATTTTAATTTTTAGTGGGGTGTCATTTTTTTCTTCAACTTTTGGCTTTTTTATGGGACATCTGAATCATTGTCCATGATGATTGACAAGGATCTGAATCACTGGACAACACAATTATTAGCAATCATGTTACAAACGAGACAAGGAAAAAATACAAAATGTCTATTATTCCATTTTTGCTAAATGCAGCGAGTAGTGTTGAGCGAACCCGGACTGTAAAGTTCGGGTCCGTACCGAACTTTGGGGTGTCCGGGACCCGGACCCGAACCCGGACTTTTCAAATAAAGTCCGGGTTCGGGTCTGGGGTTCTGGTAATTTTACTAAAAGTTCTGAAAATTGCTGTAAAAAAGTCCAGGAAAGTCCCAGAGGTCTGCAAAAGGAAGGAAAATGGAGGTAAGGGTGTTTGCAGATAGTAGTATGGTTTCTCCCGGTTTTAGTTAAAGTGTTACACACAGTTTCCAGATGTGTGCAGAACAGTAGTATGGCTTCTCCCGGTTTTAGTTAAAGTGTTACACACAGTTTCCAGATGTTTGCAGAACAGTGATATGGGTTCTCCCGGCTTATTTATACTTTTTTGACACAGTTTGAAGATGATTTTAGAACAGTTATATGGCTTCTACCGTTAATTAATACTTTTCAGACACAGTTTGAAGATGGTCCACATCCACCTCCATTTTTGATTTTTTTATGAAATTTCTTTTTTAAAAATGCTTTTAGTTATTTCCCTGTCCCCATTTCTTTGTAGGGCACTTGTCCCACCCTTCCCCCATTTCCTTCCTTTTGCAGACCACTAGGACTTTCCAGGACTTTTTTACAGCCATTTTTGTGCCTAAAAGTTTGGGTCCCCATTGATTTCAATGGGGTTCAGAGTCCGGGACAAATTGTAATATAAATATTGTAAATAAAAGAAAAATGTTTTATTACATTGCAGAGACATACATTGTCCCAAGAGAAAAAAATGTATAAGCAGTTATATCTACAATTTATAAGTAATTAACATTATAAAAAAGTACAGACATTTTTTCCCATTTACACAATGATTTGCAATATATACCCACTTAGCATCAGGCAGTTGTACATTAACAGCCAGACAGCACAGCTCTTCCTTTTAGATGTTCTTGCACACCATATAGTGCATGCAATGTCAGTTGAATGAACGTAGACAGCCAGCGAAAGTGGCTCTGTACTATGTGATTACAGTGACCAATCATAGCAATCACATATTGTATGTGATGAAAAGGAAGTTATCTGGGAATCCACCAACTAAGGGAAATGGAAATATGATTTGACCAGCTGTATTTCATTTGAAAAACATACATATTTCTTGTGAAATGCTACATGTAATTTTGATGTAATAAGGTTCAGATGACTAGCTGTAATGTGCATTTCTTTTGCCTAATTGCTGTATTTTCCTGCAATTTTGTGTTGTATTTTTTTACACAAAAAGAAGCCATGTTGGGTAAAGTCATGTTACATTTCTATGTTGTTATATTAATTAAATAAATGGATGTAATATTAACAGTAGTGTATATGCATTGTTTTATCAAGCACCTCGAAAGTCTTATGCTTAATGGATTTTCTTGTTTCTAAATTCCTGGATTTGATCACAACCTAGTGCAGGGCAAGAATTTCTGACCAGTATCAAGTGTAACTGCCCACGCTCTGCTCAGGGACAGTAATATTCTCCATTAAAATTGATGTAATTTTAACAGTATTGTATATGCATTGTATTGTCAGGCACCTACAAAGACGTATATTATTTATTTTCCTTGTTCATCCATCCTGTGTGACAGAGTATCTCTATGTTACTTTGTACACTTTTTTCATTTAAATAAAATCTGATTTAAATAATATATTTGTGTACAGTTTTGCAATAATTGTCAATCTATGTTTTACATAAAACTGCAAATTGGCCTGGATAGGAAGGGGGAGGGGGGGTTAACATGACCTTTATAGAGAATGGAAGGATTAAAATCCCTGTTGGGTTATTTGTTGAAGCAGTAAAGGGAATTCCCATCTCAGTTGTTCCTGAAACAAGTGTCTGTATTGGAAGATTTTACCTTGATATTTGTTCTGTGAAAAACTCTAACATTTTGCATTTCCCTTTATTTTCCTTCTCGGTGAAAATGGCCACCAATAAAAATAGAGCTGTAAATGTCATGAATGGAGACCCAATAAATATTTAATAGAGGGTCTAACCCTTCTCTGTTCTTTGCAAAACAAGAAAAAAGTTTTTTTTTACTAGAAATACACCTTAACATTTCAAATTAAAAATAAATATGAAACAGCGCTTGCTAATCTCTAACAACTTAGTAATAGATATGCTTGTTAACCACTTGCCGACCTCCCGCCATGGCTTGACGGCGGCAAAGTGGTGCGTTTGAAACGCCGTCGTCCGATGGCGTCCGCGATAACAAGTATTGTGGTTGCGCTCGAGCACTCACTGTGTTCCAGGAGAGCCAGGGAACGGGTAGGGTGGACTCTATCTCCGCCGGCTACTCACAATGGCCCCCCGCAATGAGAGAATGGAGGTCCATGTAAGTAAAAATGTATCTCCGTTCTTACAGAGGGGGAAGGGATGTGATCACAGGCTTCCTGTATATGGGAGCCTTGATCACTCCCCTCCCCCTGCCAGCCCAGCCCCCATACAGTTAGAACACACTGAGGGAACACAGTTAACCCTTAGAGTGCCTCCCCCAGGTTAACCCCTTCACTGCAAATGGCATTTACATAATAATCAATGCATTTTCAAAGCACTGATCGCTGTATAAATGCCAATGGTTCCAAAAAAGTGTTAAAATGGTCCGACATGTCCACCGCAATATTGCATTACTGCTAAAAATCACAGTTCATCACCATTACTAGTAAAATATAAAAAAAAATAAAAACCCCGTAAATAAATTCTCATCATTTGTAAATGCGCTAACTTTTGCGCAAACTAATCAACAAATGCCAATTGCAATTTTTTTTCACCAAAAATATGAGGAAGAATATAAATCGGCCAAAACTGATGAAAAAAACGTTTTTTTATATTTTTTTTGGATTTGTATTTTAGCAAAAAGTAAGAAAATTGTTTTTTTTTTTTTTTTTGCAAAATTATCGCTCTTTTTGTTTATAGCGGTGATCAGAAATGACGCAGAGGTGAACAAATACCACCAAAAGAAAGCTCTGTTTGTGGGAAAAAAAAGTATGCAACATTTGAGTAAAACGTCGCACGGCCGTGCAATTGTCAGTTAAAGTGATGCAGTGCCGAATCGCAAAAAGTGCTCTGGTCCTAAACTGGGGAACCCTTCTGGGGCTGAAGTGGTTAATCTGTGATTCTCTTAGTGATATGTTGTATTATATGAACAAATACAAAGTGCTTCCAGTCAAAAAAGTGCTTCAGTGACAATTGGGCAAATAATACATGTTGTGCAATCAAAGTCTCTTCGTAAGTATTTGAATTTGAATTTGAATAAATATTTGAATAAATCAACTTAAAACGTTTTACACTATGTGGAGCTTTTTTCTTGATCGCTCTCCTGCAATATCTGCCCTTGGAATCCGCACCTGGAGGCTATCCAAACCGGAAGGAGCCAGCATAGGATACCGCAGTGGGATAGGTCCCCCCAAAAGACCTACAGGCCATTTTGACTTGTCTGCTATAAGGCAGGTGGGTTCATCATCTCTGGTGAGTGCGGCATACCCCTGGTTCCCCACGGAGTGGATGCACAGAAGTCACATTATAATGAAGCACCATAGCACAAAGCACTTTTAATAGAAAAGAGACTTTGATTGCACAATATGTACTATTTGCACACTTGTCACTGAAGCAGTTTTTTCACTGTATTTGTATTTCACTGCGCTTTTGTATTTGTTCATATAATATGACATATCACTAAGAGAATCGCAGTTTATTAACCAGTCCAGATCTGCGCTATAGCCGAAAGATGGCTACAGCGTGGATCTCAATTGCCCGGTGGATGTCCATGGACGTCTGCCCCTTTGCGCACTCACAGCCTGCAGCGGCACACTCTCATTGCCACCGCATGCTGCATGGGTGTGCCTGGGGGTCGGGCGGACTCGATGTCTGCCGGAGACCCACGATCACCTGCAGAAACGGGAAATGCTGATGTAAACATGTGAAGGGGACATAGCAGATCTACTGATCCCTGTCACTGGGAACAGTTAGATCTGTTATGTCCTGGCCAGCCCAGCCCCCATACAGTTATAATACATGCAGGGAACACAGTTAACCCCTTCACTGCCCCCTTAGTGTTAAGACATTTATACAGTAATCAGTGGACATTTAAATTTCTGATTGCTATATAAGTATCAATGGTCCCAAAAAAGTGTCAAAAATGTTCGACATGTCCACCGTAATATCGCAGTCCCGATAAGAATTGCAGATCTCCACCATCACCAGTAAAAAAAAATAAAAAAAATAAAAATGCCATAAATCAATTCCCATAGTTTGTAAATGTGATAACTGTTGCACAAACCAATCAATATATGGAAATTGCGATTTTTTTTTTTTTTAACAAAAATATGTAGAATATATATCGGCCAAAACTGATGAATAATTTTCTTTTTTATATTTTTTTTTTGGATATTTATTATAGCAAAAAGTAAAATATATTGTACTTTTTTAAAAATCGTCGCTTTTTCTTTGTTTATAGCGCAAAAAAGAAAACTCGCAGAGGTGATCAAATACTACCAAAAGAAAGCTCTATTTGGCAGAAAAAATCATAAAAAATTTTGTTTGCACGCCGCGCAATTGTCATTCAAAATGCGACAGCGCCAAAAGCCGAAAATTGGTCTGGGCAGGAGGGGGATTTAAGTGGCCAGTAAGCAAGTGCTTAAGTATATCTATTACTAGGTTGTTAGGGATTGGCAAGCTCTGTTTCATATTTATTTTTATTTGCCCCACCATTGGGAATCACTTGTACAGCAGCAGCCTCTACACTTATTTAGACCTTCTGGCGTGAGTGTCTAAACATTTTAAATTAAAAGTTACCTATTATTAGATCATCAATAGCATGCCTGGTTAAGTCATTTGAAAATGTTAATGATTATGGAAATACAACTTCAAAAGGTTGTTCATAATTCTTTTTACAACATGTTTCAGGTCTTTATTCCTCAGGCTGTATATAATTGGATTAAGCATAGGGGTGACCACAGTGTACAGTAATGATAGGAATTTAGTAATGTTTAATGACTGTCCTCTACTAGGTATCAAATAAACAAATAGTAAGGTACTATAAAATATGGAAACAACAGTCAGGTGGGAGCTGCATGTTGAGAAAACTTTTTGCCTCCCAGTAATAGATGGGATTTCAAAAATGGTGACTATAATATAAACATATGATATAATGATGACAAAAAAGGGAATGAAACCAAAGATTACAGTTGATAATGTTACTAGTAGTTGTACAAGGGTGGTATTAGAGCAAGAGAGTTGTAGTATTGGGTCAAGGTCACAGAAGAAATGATCAATAATATTGGGACCACAAAACTGTAATTTAGATATGTGTAAAGTATAAGTCAATACTGCTAGGAAACTTAAACTCCAACTTGTGATAACTGCTATCCAGCAAAACTGGTGGTTCATCAGCATGGTATAATGCAATGGCTTACAAATGGCCAAATACCTGTCGTAAGACATCAATGTCAGAAGAAGACACTCTGAGGTTTCTGAGACAGCAAAGAAATATAACTGTGTGATACAGTTAGAAATGGAAATGAAGGTAATATTTTCCACCAGAAAAGCATGGAGCATGTTGGGAAGAATATCAGTTGCTAAAAGGATATCTGCTACAGCAAGCTGGGAGAGGAAGAAGTACATGGGCGAATGGAGAGTTTTACTGTAGAACACCAGTATGATGATCAGGAGGTTTCCACAAATTGTCAAACAGTAAAGCAACAGAAATAAAAAAAATATTAGAAATGTTATATTCTCCGGAGTCTGAAACCCTAAGAGGTGGATCACAGTAATCATGGTCTTATTTTCCTCATTCATATCCTAAACAAAGAACATAACAATTTTTAAAACAAGCTTGTCCAACCAATGAAAAAGATTTCAGTTGAATTTTAAAAGACAAGAGATGGGGGAATGGGCAGAGGAGAGAGAAAGGAAAGATGAAAAGAAAGATGATGTAAAAGTTGGAAAAAAAGAATGAGGAGACAATAGAAGGAAAGTATAGGGAAGATGAGAAAATGATTGTCACTGAAATAAAGAAACAAATAAAAAAACCTTACCACACGTATTCAGTAGCAAGGGTAATAGAGGCACACTCGACAACCTCCAATAAACTATCTACAACATAGAATCTGGATGGTCATGGGAGTCGATACAGGAATACAATAATATAGTGTACTTGTTCCCTACATTTCCATTGTTGATGTGTAGTAAATCCTGAGCTGTGCTAGGTAATGCCTGGTACATTCTATGAGTTTTATTATTGTTTGACCCAGTGGCCTGAACAAAAAAAAAATGAGGAGCTCACAAGGAAGTCTCTGTGCTAACTATGGAATGTTAAAGTGATTGTCAACTCATGTCAATCACTTTAAACTACAGGTAAGCCTATAATAAGGCTTACCAGTAGGTCTCGGGAATATCTCCTAAACTTTCACCATTTAGGAGATATTCCCTGTATCTGCATGTGCTGACATCATCGGCACATGAGCACTGAAGAATTGGCCCCCGGTGTGGCCCAGGGTGCCATTTATTCTATAAACGTGCCTTAACTGGTGGCTCCTGTGCACATGCATGAGAGTGACATCTGCCAATCACTGCGCTGGAGCCCGTGCTGGCAGGAGCCATGGACCCGGAAGCAGTATGTTGCAAGTCACATCTGTGTGCTGAGACCGTTGCAACAGCTTTGTCCCAAGGTAAGTATTTCATAATGAGCTAATATGCATACTAGCTCATTATGCCTATGTTTTGCAGGGGGGGGTTTGGGGGAGGGAGACTTGTCAACCACTTTAGTACAGCAATCTCCCCGCTTAGCTACTGTGTTCTGACAGGTGGACTGACCCACCCTTCCCTCCCAGTACACACCAGGCTATGCTCGCAGCCATTGGATGTGAGCGCTGGTCAGATGCCAATTGGCAGATGTTTTTCTGGCATGCACATTCTAGAGAAGTTTCTGTCAGACAGGCTGCCATACACATGGGCTGAGAATGTCAGCTAGTTTCTGTTAATGGGGATGTTGATGATCTATTTTATATCTGCCCAGCTGCAACATTTGGTTGTCTGGCAGTGATGTGACAACTCCAGTACCTTCTTTAAGATTTTAATAGTCGTATTTAATGGCAGGTGCCCACTACATGTATTGGAGACTCCTTTTTATAAGCAAAAGATCAGAGAATGAATAAAATGAGCAGAACAATGTGCTAATCAGTTTATATGCTAACAAACAGCTTGCTGATAGTAAGATAAATTAAATTGACAATCATATGAGCTCATTTCTGTCCTGCTTCTTCTTCACTGTCCAGTCACAATCTGGGGGTAGGCCCAGACAGGTTTATTTTACTTTTTAGTGGGGTGTCATTTTTTTCTTCAACTTTTGGCTTTTTTATGACACATCTGGATCATTGTCCATGATGATTGATAAGGATCTGAATCACTGGACAACACAATTATTAGCGATCAGACCCCTGGCAATGTTTATTTCATGGGTGGCACAGGGGTGTAGTGGGTACCACTTTCGCCTGGCAGCAAAAGGGTCGCTGGTTCGAATCCCAACCACGACACTACCTGCCTGGAGTTTGCATGTTCTCCCTGTGCCTGTGTGGGTTTCCCCCGCGTGCTCCGGGTTTCCTCCCACACTCCAAAGACATGCTGGTAGGTAAATTAGATCCTGTCTAAATTGGTCCTAGTATATGTATGAATGTGAGTCAGGGACCTTAAATTGTAAGCTCCTTGAGGGTAGGGACTGATGTGAATGTACAATGAATATATAAAGTGCTGCTTAAATTGACAGCGCTATATAAGTACCTGAAATAAATAAATTAAATAAATAAATAAATGTTACAAATGAGACAAGGAAAAAATACAAAATGTCTATTATTCCATTTTTGCTAAATGCAGCGAGGTATTGATCCCCAATATTGTAAATAAAAGAAAATACGAACTATGTTGGAATGGTTTAGAGTAGTAGACAGAACAAAATTAATGGAAGAGTTGATACATATGCAAAATGATTCTTATTCAAAATTCTATTAAATTTGGAAAAGCTGGTTTGAGTATTAGCAGTCTTTGATTTATATATGGGTAATGAAAATATATTGGAGATTGGAAGAGAGGGAGTGGTGGAGGAGGCCCCATAATATGTAAAACAGATAGAAGATAGTAGATGGGAAATAAAAAATGATTCCTGTATGGGCACTTGCTTCCCATTACCCTGAGTCCACCCCCCCTTTTTTCCCATGACAATAATTTTGAAATAGTAAATGGGTTCACAGAAAGAGAATGCCCATTAGGCCTGAATGGGTTATTATGAGGGAGGGAGGGATAAAGGGGATGAGTATGGGAGTAATGTGAAGGAAGGTAAGGGTTGAACCGGGAAGGTGTTATTCTCCCTAAACTATCACATATGGTTTTTGGCACAATTTTTTTTGTTTCTTTGTTACATCACAAAACACAGGTAGTAAGGGGATATGGGGGCAATGAAGGGGAATGATGCATGGGTGGGGGGGTGGGGGAAAGACCAGTTGGAGATCTTGCATCCAGATGTGGGGTTCCCCCGCCTCTCACATTATCTCTTGCCTCCTCCATGGGGAAGAATTGTGATACATATTGTTATTATGATAAGGTCCTAGGAGATACACCTTTTATAAGTGTTTGTTGGTGTATTTATCTTGTGTTGTGCTTGAGATGTTAGTCTATTGAAGTAATACTGTCTTGGCTTTTAATGGTGACGTTTTGTGCTTAGTAACCCTTTCTTAAATGAATAAAACACATTTAAAAACTATTGTTAATGGATTAACATCATGTGACATGTTTTTTTATAAAGGACATGTCAAAGGTGCCCGTGTGTTTTATTTACAGTATAATCTTCCCCACAACCTTGGGCTGGTGATTCTGGGGGTCTGCAGGTGGGGGCTTATTGGAATATTGACACACCCTTTAAAATGAGAGGGGCCAAGATTCCCAGTTTCACTTATTGCTCTTTCACCAGCTCTTTCAATTTCTACTAGTTTTCTTCCTCATTTGAAGTCTTGCATGGCTGTCACTATACAAGTGTTAAAAATAGCTTGCAGACAGGGAAAAAAAACGTATTGCAGAAGAGACATACAGAGTTTATTTTTTGTGCAATATTTTATTAAGCATTCAAATAAGGAAACATAGCAACAAATTTGCCCATGCAGGGGGACAAAACACTTGCATGGAATAACATACAAACCAAGATAAACACATAGACAATGCAGCAGAAATGATGATCTGGGAAACCAACTGTGCAGCCCATACTACAGCCCCAGAATTTCAACTGGGGCAGAACAGCCCAGGGGTGTATGTGTACTAAGTGTATTAAAAGAAGGGTGGCATAGGTCAAATGGAGAAAGAAGTTCAGGGGGTGAAGAAGGAAAAAGCCAGAAAAAAAAAATAAGGGGGTGTGAAGAGGCTCAGGGACAGGTTAGGTGAGCGACAGATGGCCTATGCTGACCGGAGGTAAAGATGGCAAGGTGTAATTGAGCCACAGTTCTCATATATAAATGCATTTAGAGTGGGAGTCATTAAATACACAAAACATCTTTTTGTTAATAATGAGGGTGGTCATTCAATCTTTAGCAGTGAGAAACAAAGAGGATACCATTTTTTTTTTTTTTGGTATGGTAAAAAGCCCAGGACTGGGCAATGTAACAAGGCTAGCTTGGCATCTCTGTGAATAGTTGATTGAAATAATGTGTGCAGAAGGCCAAAGACCCTAGGCCAAAATCTAGCTGCCACGACTATAGCCCATAAAACATCTGTCACTCAAAGAGGATTTGCATGAGCTATATGGGCCGGGTCCCAATGCTACCTGAAAATGACTGATTCAAGGGTAGCAGTATTAAAGGAGAATTCCGCTACTGTTGATCAGGCTTTGCCCCAGTCCTCAAGATCTACTGAGGTCACAAGGTCTTGTTCCCAATGAGAGACATAGGAAATAGATTATAAGGACTTATGGTAGTCTAAGTAGCATACATGGCTGAGATGAGGCCAGGAGACAATGGGGAATGTTGGCTATGAATACATGTTCAAAATTTGTTTCACAAAAGGGAAGGTAATGGTTCAACATAAAGTTGTTATCTAATGTTGAAGTTATATGTACCAGAAATATTTTGAAGTTCGTGCCTCCTAAGTCTATTGTAGTGAGACCTAGGATAGAATTAAGAGTGGATAAGAAATGGTGTAGCCATGTGAACCCATGGGATGACCACCATGAGAATATCATAGGTTGTTCCATACCCAGGTGAAAAAGAGGGTTGACAGACAAACTAACTAGGATTATGAACAAGAGGGTACCATGTACCCCTGAAGTATGTATACTTGGGCTATTAGAAATAGAGGACTGGTCAGCAGGAAATAAAATTATGTTACAAGAAACTTTATTTATGGCACGAAAACAGATATCACTGAGATGGATGCAGACAGTAGTTCCTACAACAAATCAATGGATTCAGACGGTGAATAATATTATAACGTATGAGAAGATAATGTATGAACATTGAGGGATACCTAATAAGTTTAACAAAATATGGGACATATGGTAAACTTCCCCAGAGACTTTAGGATGATAGAAGATAGAAGATATAGATCAATAGCACTTATTTTAAAGCTGGGATGAACCCTGGGGAAGGAAAGGAGAGGGAAAGGAAGGAAGGAAAGTCGGAACAAGAAATAGGAGGAAGGAAAAGGATAGGAAACAGGAAGGAAGGATCAAGGAAGGAACATGGTAAAAATGGGTCAATGGAACAACAGCTATTATGAGATGCATTAAGAATTAAAGTACTATGAATGTAAGCAAGCTAAATGTAAAATGTATGTAAAAGGAAAAAGAAAAAAACTGTGAATGTATATACTTTGTGAAACTCATGCAATAAAAAGTTATAAAAAAAAGAAAAAGAGGGTTAGTCGGAATTGACAAAAGAGATAGAAAGGGGGACATGAGATTGCCCTAGTATCAAACAGAATCCCAGGTTTTCAAGTTATGTAACACGAAGGGGCTCAGCAAAGGTGGGCAAAGTTTATGCGGGAGACAAAGTAGGGCAGAGATGGATATTGGCTCACAGTTCAGGAGTTCCAGGAGTACACAAAATTAAATGTCAGAAGTGGCATGCAACATAGGCAGCTGAGCAATTTGGATTGCTAGATAATATTTTGCCACACTAGGAACCCCTAGTGCAATTTGGGAATAAAAAGGGATGGCCAAGGGCATACTCTGGGGCATACAAAGTTTCTTTCACTATCAAATCCTCCCTACTAGAATTTGTTTTCAAAGTAACCTTAGTTCCTCTTTAACAAACTGAAGTAGGTGTTTAAGTCAACAGTCTGAGATCATATTTGCCTTGTATCCTTTTGTTGTTATTTTAAGTCTTACATCATCATTGAATGCAATGTTTCTTTGGTTGATTCGAGCATTAAAAGGAGTAAGGCAAAGTTACATAAGCATCCTTATGATTTAGCACAGGAGTGTCAAACTCAATTTCATCACAGGCCGCATCAGCACTATGGTTGCCCTCAAAGAGTCAGTTTTATCTGTAATACTAGATGTCCAGAGGACCCCACCACCCCCTTACATCAGATGTCAAGAACCCCCCCACCATGAGAAGTCAAGAGTCTCCCACCCTCCCTTACATCACAGTGCCCCCCCTTACCTTGTGCTGCTGCAAGGAAAAAGCTGGGGGGGGGGATCTGGGAAGCAGAAATTGCAGGGTCTGTAGCAGGACCAGAGGAGGGCTGGAGTCTGCTCAATGCTAAGACTTGGGGAGGCAGAGACAAGGAGGTGCTGTGGCTGTACAGAGATGTGCAGGATCTGTAGGAGGATTTCTTTCCTCCTCTGGTGCAGACTGTTGAGCTGAGCCTCACCATGGCTGCATGGAAAAGTGCAGGGTCTGGGGGAGCAGTTCTGTTCTCCGCTCTGCTGCTGATTGCTGACACAAGCTACATAAAATTAATTGGTGGGCCAGATTCGGCCTACAGGCCTTGTGTATAACACATGTGATTTAGCACTTTTGTGTATGAAAAGTGTCAAAGTCTCTGCTGATGATGTGGATTTTGGGGTTGATTTACTAAACCCGGAGAGTGTAAAATCTGGTGCAGCTGTGCATGGTAGCCAATCAGCTTCTAACCTCAGCTTGTTCAATGAAGCTTTGACAATAAAACCTGGAAGCTGATTGGCTTTTATGCAGAGCTGCACCAGAGCTTTGCACTCTCCAGCTTTAGTAAATCAACCCCTTTCTGTCTTTGTTCCCTACAAACCTTCTAAATACTGAGATCAGTTCCATGAGCCATTGTTTCATTTGCTCCACTGTGTTATAATAATAAGGCAACACTTACCTCACTCTGAAATATTTATTAAAACTGTAAAAAGAGAACTAAAGTTTGCAAAGTGCAGTTTTCCTTAGCAATCAGATTATTTTTTAATAAATAAAATAGATGAAAAATTCTTCAGGTTATTATACAGTACTTAACACATTGCTGATAAAAAAGAAAGTAGGTGCTTGTTAGTTAAATAATCAACAAAATAGCAAATGTTCTTGAGTGGCAAAATAGGAAAAATAATGATAAAAGTGTATAAAGAGAATTTTTTTTAATTTACTTTTATTTTTACTTATTAAATAATCTCAAAAATATCTTTCTATCAATCAATAAAATTGAAATGTTAAATAATAATAATCATAATTATTATTAATATTACTTTCAGCTCACCTATAAACCTTTGCAATTTCAATGATGATTTTTTTTTGTTCATAGAGTATTGAGGTTTATATAGGTAAGCATATTAAACTACACAGTACACTGGGAATATGAAATGCTTATTAATATTTTCATGGGATTCATCAATTATATATGAAAAAATATTATATATGTTATATTTATTTCGGTGAATCATTTCTTAACTATTTATGAATCATCCACTGAAATAAATATAATATAAAAATATGAAGCATCACACGAAGAAAGTAAACTGACTTCTATTGACTTACTTTTTCATTTATAAACATTATTTCAAACATTAAACCTTCTGAAACACTCAATCCATTTCTATTATGCTGTCAGTTCTTTTCTTGTCATTTGTTTTTGCTTACAGACTGTATATATGATCTATATATTTTCTTGTTAGAGGTACAATTACCTTTATTTCACATAGCTAAAAAAGGACCTGGTGTGAAATTCCCTAAAAGTGACCCTGTCATGAAAAAAAAAGGATCTTTAAAGTCTAAGTTTAATTAAAATTTAAAACAAAATCATTACAAGAGATAGTACTTACAATCAATGAAACACATCAAGAATGTTGACTTCCTATCCTTCCTGCTCCCCTCATCCATTCATAAAAGCTGTGTTTTAGCTTTTATCAATGAAAGGCACTATATGAATGGAGGAAGAATAGATAAATGAAAGTTTCTCCTCCTACAACTTTATGAATGAAGGAAGGAAATAGAAAGGGTAGGTATAGTCAACACACTTGATGAGTGTCCATGAACCCTTAGCACTGTAAGATTAGAGCTGCAGGGGTACGGCAGGTGGAAAGAACTGCAGGGGTATAGCAGGGGGCGAGGGGCAGAGGACTTTAAATTTGAACTAAGAGAGCAGCCAGCAGCACAGGGGACACTTTGCATTGAATGTGAATAAAATAACAAAAATGAGAACAGGAGATGCCATGCATAGTCTGTATGACTCATAGTGTGCTTTCACTTTTTACAAAATGGCAAAATTCCTGGAATTCAGCTTTAATGATTTTCCTCTCTCGGGTACCAACACAAAAAGTAAGGTACCATAAAAAATAAAAACAAAGGGCAGGATATTTGCCAGCCATCGCTGTGAGTCTCTAAGTTGAAAATTGTAAGCCTTGTAGTCACAAAATAAACACAAAGCTAACTGTGGGCTAATTTTATGATGATCATACGGTATTTTGTGGTAAAGAAAGTTGTAACTTTAGCTGAAAACCTAAATTAACACTATTGAAAAAAAAAAATAAATAAATAAATAAAAACAACAATCAAGTGAGAGTTGCACGTTGAGAAAACTGTCTGTCTCTCTTTAACAGAGGGGATTTTAAAAATGGTAACTATAATATAAACATGGGAAAAACCAGGTACCCCTGAGTGGGACTGTAATAGGCAGCAACACCAAATAGATACTAAAATATATCAATTTATTAATAGAGTTTAAAAAAGGTTGTCACTCATCCGAGGGACAGGTACAAAAGGATGGTACATGCAATCAATTAACATATAAATTGTTAGGAAAAGACTGTGCTAAGGGTTAATGCATTTGGTTGTGCTCTATTTCCTGGAACAGCAGCTCTATTTAAACTTCCTGCTTCCTGTAGCAAATGCTGTCCGTTCTATAGCGTTCCAGTGTGTTCCCCTGACCTGTTTGCTAAAGACTTTCTGTATCTGTGACCCGGCTTGCCTGACCTTGATTGAACTCTGCCTGTACCGACCCTCTGCCTGTTTACGACCACGCTTCTGCCTGAACCCCCTTGTACCGCACCAGCCAACCTGTTAACGACCCTGCCTGCACCTGACGACCCGTTTGCCTGCTCCCTTGTACCGCACCAGCCAGCCTGTTAACGACCCTGCCTGCACCTGACGACCCGTTTGCCTGTTCCCTTGCACCGCACCTGCCAGCCTGTTAACGACCCGGCCAGCATCACCACTCTTCTGTCTGCACGAGCTCCTGGAGGATCCTCACAACACCACCGGCATCCGCACCAGCCCTCGTGCCCCCCTGTGCTCCGGAATCTCCTGTCTGCTCTACCAGGGGTTCCCGAACCAGGGTCGTAAGAGAGGTTGCCCTCTGCACAATCAGACTCCATCACCAGGTACGTGACATAAATATTGATCGAGTTTGTCTAAGAGCAGATCATACAGTCCAGAACAAAATGCCTCTGTGAGAGTGATGATACGTAACTTTTGTAAAGAAAGATATCCGTTGTCCGAAGATGGAAAGATGGAATTCGGTGCCCAACGTTCACGTTTCGGGTCCAGTCAAGGCCCTTCATCAGGGGTATTACCAACGGAAAAAGGGTATAATGATATCTCTTAACATTTATAGATGTTATATCTCGACTGCATATGACCGCTCAGAAACTGTGCCACACTGCCAGATGTACTGCTTCAGAGCAGTATACAATATCAATCAACGTGGATTATGTCCCAATGTTCGATCAAAGTTGTGCAATTGTTCCCCCTCCCGGCTATCTTACTCTCACACTATGACAATTTTCCCTACCCACTTCTCTCTTCTATCACTATCCTAATACTCTCTCTATCTCCTTTCTCCCCGCAAGTCAAGACATCTTGACTCTTCATGAGAGTTCTCCTCTCCCCTATCTTATCACCCTGCAAACACTCTCCCGATTAACTATGAACAATCACCGGTCTCCCACAATATCATTAGCATTTGTGTTGCTTGTTGTCTAATTTTCTTTTGACTTTGAAATCTACTAATGGAAAATGTATACAACAAAATTCACACACCCCATTCTGTATACGGCACTCCTCGTTTAAAATCACCAGGCACTATGTAAATGTTTATCTGACTTATTATATGTTTGGAAAACTGTTATGAATCCCACCGGTATTGTAATAGGGAAAGGAAAACCCCATTCATATGCCTATTCTATTCTACTGTCTGTAACTTTCCTGGCATGCTTGCCAAACTGATGTTATCAATAAAAACTTTGAACCAAAGTTGTGCAATTGTCAAGCTCACAAAACTGGCCTTGTGTAAAAGCCTGGCCGTCAGTTTATATCTTGTAGAAAAAAAATTTTCCAAGGCAAGGTCAAATGTCTGAAGATAGATAACCAGGGGGATCTACCACCGTTTTTTAAGATAGGGAAGATGGTAATACATCTTCCAAGGCCGTGAGCTGTCGGGTCTTGACTACAGCATTCCTCCAGGCAGTCGACTGACGGCCAGGCTTTTACACACCCAGTTTTGTGAGCTTGAAAATTGCACAACTTTGATAGAACATTGGGACATAATCCACATAGCACAGTTTCTGAACGGTTACATGCAGTGGAGATATAACATCTATAAATGTTAAGAGATATCATTATACCCTTTTTCCGTTGGTAATACCCCTAATGAAGGGCCTTGACCGGACCCGAAACGTGAACGTTGGGCACCGAATTCCATCTTTCCATCTTCGGACAACGGATATCTTTCTTTGTGAAAGTTACGTATCATCACTCCCACAGAGGCATTTTGTTCTGGACTGTATCTGCTCTTAGACAAACTCGATCAATATTTGTATGTTAATTGATTGCATGTACCACGCTTTTGTACCTGTCCCTCGGATGAGTGACAACCTTTTTTAAACTCTATTAATAAATTTATATATTTTAGTATCTATTTGGTGTTGCTGCCTATTACAGTCCCGCTCAGGGGGTACCTGGTTTTTCCTATACAGATTAGGGATGAGGCAGCCACCAAAGAGGCCTTGCTGAAGGTAGAACCTTCTACCTATAATATAAACATATGATATGTTACAATGATGATAATAACCGGGATGAAATTAAAAATTACACTTGTTGATGTTGATTCTAGTTGAACAATGGTTGTATCGGAGCATGTGAGTTGTAAAGTTCAGTTCAATTCTGAAGAAGAAGATATGAATAATTTTGGGACCACAAAACTGTCATTTTAGTTTCAATAATTTTTATTGAGAAATTTCACAAAATATTATAAGTAACTTGAATGACAATATAATGCATAAGGATATTAAAATTGAATTATGTGCATATTTAGATAAAGATTTTTGTTTCACTATCACATTACCATGAACAATAATGGCATGTTACATATAATCATGTGTCATTATACTTTGGGATCTTCGACAAGTGTTAGCTCCTGGTAGCCATAGCCACCTCTACCCCTGTCGCCCCCAAGGGGATCATTCTGCAACAGAAGGGAGACAACCAGTGCTCCCGGCTTGAGTGTCTTCAAGGGTAATGCCAGGAAAATGATGTCCTGTTTCAACCGTTCATGTTTGAGAAATCATATAGTTCAACTCATAAAGTCACTCTATAAAATATTGCCCCAAATGGGAGCATTTTAGGAGATCAAACATAGAAATACAACATAAAAAAGAACAAGAAATTGGCTGTGACGTCAGGAGATGTAATGAACTAGGTCTTAATATACAGAATTAAAGCTATCTATATCAGAATTATGAATCCGGATGGGAGATTTGTATGTGGTTAGATTCAGGTATTTGACTATACCACTCAATCCATATTCTCCTTTGTACTTTGTTTGATAAGGACACAAACATTAGACTGTTAGAAAATATGTGTGTTAGATGTGCTAATGACTTCAGTTATGGTAGGAGCTTCTGTTTTTCTCCAATGCCTTGCTATCGCTAGCCTGGCACTTACTAGGATATGAGTTATTACAGTATCTTACAAAAGTGGGTACACCCCTCTCATTTTTGTAAATATTTTATTATATCATTTCATGTGACAACACTGAAGAAATTACACTTTGCTACAATGTAAAGTAGTGAGTGTACAGCTTGTATAACAGTGTAAATTTGCTGTCCCCTCAAAATAACTCAACACGCAGCCATTAATGTCTAAACTGCTGGCAACAAAAGAGAGTACACCCCTAATTGAAAATGTCCAAATTGGACCTAATTTGCCATTTTCCCTCCCCAAATTCATGTGACTCATTAGTGTTACAAGGTTTCAGGTGTGAATGGGGAGCAGGTGTGTTAAATTTGGTGTTATCGCTCTCACTCTCATACTGGTCACTGGAAGTTCAACATGGCACCTCATGGCAAAAAACTCTCTGATGATCTGAAAAAAAGAATTATTGCTCTACATAAAGATGACCAGGCTATAAGAAGATTGAGAAGACCATGAAACTGTGCTGCAGCATGGTGGCCAAGACCATACAGCGGTTTAACTGGACAGGTTTCACTCAGAACAGGCCTCGCCATGGTCAACCAAAGAAGTTGAGTGCACATGTTCAGCATTATATACAGAGGTTGTCTTTGGGAAATAGACGTATGAGTGCTTCCAGCATTGCTGCAGATGTTTAAGGGCTGGGGTGGTCAGCCTGTCAGTGCCCAGACCATACACCGCACACTGCATCAAACTGGTCTGCATGGCTGTCACCCCAGAAGGAAGCCTTTTCTAAAGATGATGCACAAGAAAGCCCGCAAAAAGTTTGCTGAAGACAAGCAGACTAAGGACATGGATTACTGGAACCATGTCCTGTGGCCTGATGAGACCAAGATAAACTTATTTGGTTCAGATGGTGTCAAGCGTATGTGGAGGCAACCAGGTGAGGAGTGCAAAGACAAGTGTGTCTTGCCTACAGTCAAGCATGGTGATGGGAGTTTTATGGTCTGGGTCTGCATGAGTGCTGCCGGCACTGGGAATCTACAGTTCCTTGAGGGAATCATGAATGCCAACATGTACTGTGACATATTGAAGAAGAGCACGATCCCCTCCCTTCGGAGACTGGGCCGCAGGTCAGTACTCCCACATAATATCAACTTCAAACACACTTCCAAGATGACCACTGTCTTGCTAAAGAAGCTGAGGGTAAAGGTGATGGACTGGCCAAGAATGTCCCCAGACCTAAATCCTATTGAGCATCTGTGGGGCAAACTCAAATGGAAGGTGGAGGAGCACAAGGTATCTAACATCCACCAGCTCTTGATGTTGTCATGGAGGAGTGGAAGAGGACTCCAGTGGCAACCTGTGCAGCTCTGGTGAACTCCATGCCCAAGAAGGTTAAGGCAGTACTGGAAAATAATGGTGGCCACACAAAATATTGACACTTTTGGCCCCATTTGGACATTTTCACAGGGATGTACTCACTTTTGTTGCTAGCGGTTTAGACATTAATGGCTGTGTGTTGAGTTATTTTAAGGGAACAGCAAATGTACACTGTTATACAAGCTGTACATTCACTACTTTACATTGTAGCAAAGTGTCATTTCTTCAGTGTTGTCACATGAAAAGATATAATAAAATATTTACAAAAATGTGAGGGGTGTAATCACTTTTGTGAGATACTGTATGTCCCTTACAGGTCTCGGGACAGAATCCACTCCCAAGGATAGGATAGCCATCCCAGAGTCCTGTGAATTTAGTTATAGTTAGAGTTGAGCGAACCCGGACGGTAAAGTTCGGGTCCGTACCGAACTTTGGGGTGTCCGGGACCCGGACCCGGACTTTTCAAAAAAAGTCCGGGTTCGGGTCCGGGGTTCTGGTAATTTTAATGAAAAATCTTAAAAATGCTGTAAAAAAGCCCAGGAAGGTCCTAGAGGTCTGCAAAAGGAAAGAAAATGTGGGTAAGGGTGGGACAAGTGCCCTACAAAGAAATGGGGACAGGGAAATAACTTTAAATATTTTTTAAAAAATAAAAACATAAAAAATGCAAAAATGGAGATCATCTTCAAAATGGGTCTGAAAAGTATTAATTAACATTAGAGGCCATAGAACTGTTCTAAAATCATCTTCAAACTGTGTCAAAAAAGTATAAATAAGCCGGGAGTACCCATATACTTCTACTAGAGGTAAAAACGTAAAAAATACAAAAATAAAAAATTTTTTATAAATTTCAATAAAGGGACAGGGGTAAAGAAACATCCCGTGAACAGGGTGGGAATGGGTGTAAAAGAAAGGAAAACGTCTGGAGATCCTGGAAGGACCCGAAAAAATGTCGTAAAAATTCTAAAAAGTAATTTTAATGGTCTTGGGGCCTGGGCTTGGGCCTGAAAAAAACTTTTCAGGCCCAGG
>BLSH010532870.1:51049-62242 GCA_018402905.1 Glandirana rugosa | reverse complement strand
TGGTTTATCCAAAATGGTTTGTGTCTGTCTGAAGTCTGTGATGGACCTCTAACTGATCGTAATAGGTAGACCGGTGCGACGTTTTTTCCGTAAGAGACGAAGATCTCAACCTACGTCTCTCCCGGAAACTGACGTATGTAACCCATATAGATCGGTTCCAAAACCTTAGAAAAGCTAAATGTCCGTGATAGAAAAGTCGGTAATACCGAGAAATGAGATTTAGTAGACGAGCTCATATGTGACACACGTCTTAATAATCCGTTTACTCATAAAACTGGTGTAGTAGGAGAAATACGTACAACAGAATGAGGTAGTAGGCTTTCGAGCCTATACAGCTTGGAGTAAGACAACATGCATAAAGAGGATGATGTGGTCAAAATACTCATTTGCCTAATAATTCTGCACACAGTGTATACTCGAGCAGATGATTTAGAGTAAAGAGCCATAATGGCTGAAAAGATAGTGCCTGTAAATCGAAAAGATTCCAAAACCTTGGCTAGATATACCCAATGTATGCAGTCAAAGGCCCTCTCTGCATCCAACTCTAGAAGCAGAGAATGCCTTTTTTGCAGCGTGGCCAGATGGATAATGCTAGTCAATCTCCAGGTAGTGTCTGAAGTCTGTCTGTGTTTGGTAAAACCTATTTGGTCCGGATGTAAAATAATGGGCATTATATCAACAAATCACAGAGAAATTAATTTGGCATACATTTTTAAATACAAATTCAATAATGAAATTAGTCATCAATTTGAAGGTGAGGTGGGCTCCTTCCCTGGCTTAGGTAAGGTGACAATTAATGCCTCAAGCATCCCTGGTGGAAAGGAAGAAGAAGCAGTGGCAGCGCTAAAGATACGTTCTAGATATGGGGTTAGTAAGACTTTGAATTCTTTATAGTATTCCCCATTGAAGCCATCTGGCCCCGGAGACTTGTTTACGGGAAGGGATTCAATAACTTTACATATTTCAGTTACGTTGAAGAGTAGATTCAAGGATTGGAGATGAGTTTGTGGTAGTTTCACAATTGATAGGTTAGCTAGGAAGGCATTAATTGATTCTAAGATAGGTTAATATGTCTTTGTATCGTCCTTCAGGTTATAAAGTGATCCGTAAAAGGGACTGAAGGCGTCAGCTATTTTTCGTGGGTGGAATTCCTTTTGTTTTGTTTTGGGATGAATTATGTTAGTTTTATATCTATATCCTTTAAGTTTTTGTGCCAGAAGCTTACCTTCTCTGTTGCCATTGACATAATATTTCATTTTTATTCTTTTAGTTGTTTTCTCAAAATTCTCCAACAGGAGGAGTCTAAGGTCATATCTAAGTTGTGATAATTTTTGGGATAGGGTAGGTGTAGGATTTAGTTTATTCTGGGTATCTATTGTATGGATTTCTTTTGTTGAATTTTATAAACACAATTGCCGCTGCCTCTTGGCCCTCACCCCCAGTTGTATGAAAATTCCCCTCATATACGCTTTATGAGCGTTCCAAAAAATAAATTGGATTTGAACAGATGTGTCATTGTCAGAGAAAAAATCTAACAGGTGAGTCTTAATTATTTCTCTAAACTCCTCACTTTGAAAAAGGTATGTATTGGCTCTCCAAATCTGGTTCAAGTTTGGCGATGCTGAGTCTTCTATAGTTAGAGAAATAGAAGTGTGGTCTGACCATGTCATTGTATTAATAGTAGTTTCTTTAGTTTTAGATAAGATTTGTTGATCAACTAGAAAAAGGTTGATTCTAGTTTAAACTCGGCGGGGCAGAGAAAAGAAAGTAAAACCCCTTTCACTTGCACACAGACACCGCCAAGCATCATATACTTCTTGCTTGTGGAGGGGTGCTTGAAGTGATGGACTTTGACGTTTGGTAATGGATGTCGAATCCAAAGTTGCACCGGGGGTGATATTAAAATCCCTGCACATTATAAGAGATCCCTTTTGGTGAGACCACACCTTCTTCATTAGTTTATTAAAGAAGTGTACTTGACATTTGTTGGGAGAATATACATTAACAATTGTGTATGTTATTGAGTTTAGCTCGCATATTAGCATCAGATAACAACCTTGGGGGTCTTGCACTTCTTCATGGAGAGTCTCTAATAGCTGTTAGAACCCCTCTCGCTTTGGTGTCAGCACTTTAGTGTTAATGGATAGCACAGTAATTCCCATTGTGTATTGTTAAAGTCAGTGATATGCAGAGAGGCTGGAATTCCTTTAATGGGTTATGAGCACCACCTACTGGCATCATCCAGAATTGCAGATTATGAGAGTAATGCAAGGAAATTGAGTTTGTGCTATACTCACTTTGAGTGGAAGTCTGTTGTCCATGCTTCTCAGATTTTACGTCCATATGTCAATTGCTGCATAACTGATCCACAAGATATCCCTTTGGGGTTTGGTAGTCCACTTATCTTTCCTGTTCATATCAGCACCCAAAAGGTTAGAAAGGAAACCAGAGAGATAAATAAAACACAATGGTAGAAAACAAAGTAACAAATGGCTCTTATCGGTCAAGAACCCTGGTGAGTGAACATCACCCATGGACAGCATTATGCTGCTTACAGTATTTTTCAGAAAACCTGAAAACTTTCCCAGTCTCCTGTTAGGGACTCATGAATAGTTTAATTCCATCCAGCGTTAAAGCGGAGTTCCGCCCACATATTTTTTTTTCTGGCATCCACCTTGTCATCATTCATTATAAACATAACAGAATTCATATTTTTAAATCCGGGTAGCTGACCTATATTTTTCTGCCTTCTCCATCCTCCTCTTCACTATCTGTCCTCTCCATCCTCCTCTTTTCTATCTGTCCTCTTCATCCTCCTCTTCACTATCTTTTCTCTCCATCCTCCTCTTCACGATCTGTCTTCTCCATCCTCCTCTTCATTAACTGTCGTCTCCATCCTCCTCTTCACTATCTGTCTTCTCCATCCTCCTCTTCACTATTTGTCCTCTCCACCCTCCTCTTCACTATTTGTCCTCTCCATTCTCCTCTTCACTATCTGTTCTCTCCACCCCCCTCTTCACTATCTGTCCTCGCCATCCTCCTCTTCGCTATCTGTCCTCTCCATCCTCCTCTTCACTATTTGTCCTCTCCAGCCTCCTCTTCACTATCTGTCATTTGCATCCTCCTCTTCCCTATCTGTCCTCTTCATCCTCCTCTTCACTATCTGTCATCTCCATCCTCCTCTTCACTATCTGTCCTCCCCATCCTCCTCTTCACTATCTGTCTTCTCCGTCCTCTTTTCCACCATCTGTCCCCTGCATCCTTCTCTTCACTATCTGTCTTCTCCATTCTCTCCCGTGGTGACACCACACCTCCTACTACTGATGCGCTTCACACAGAGTGACAGAGTCCATTCAGTGCTATGCGCCACCCCCTCTCCCGAGCAGCCTAGGGATGTGTTAGTATCATGGGCGGGGCTCACAAGCCTGCTAGCACTTCCCCCTGAGCCAGCTGACACTGAGATCGCATTTGTAAAGTTTACCTCAATCATGCAAGGCATCTGCTCTGTGTTGCCCGGCCGAGTACTCGGCATGTGTTCACTGGGACGCTCTGTTATATAATCATTTCTGGCATCTTCAGCACAGACTGCTTCTTTTTTTTTTTTTCAAGAGTTTTTATTGTCATTTTCAGTAAATAACAGAGTACAAAGCAGAAATTGGAAGTGTACAGTTGGTACAGAAGTGATAAATTTGCGGGGGCGTGGCCTGGCCAGCGAGGAAGACGGACGCAGGTAAGAGAGGCTCCGTCTGAGGGAAAACTAATCCGCAGGCATCCTTCATACAGGAGACGAATCCCTAAACAAAAACCTCCCCATCACATTGCAAAGACCCCAAGCTACCAGAAAAATGAAGTTTGGGGTGAAAAATCTGCATTTTTGAAAAGCGGCCTAGGCCGCTCCTCAAGCACCGGCCTAAATTTTCGGCCCGCCGGAACGCGCGCGCGAGCGGCGTTCATCCCAGCAGCCTCAGACAGCCGAAACTAGTCATCCGGGCACCTAGGCAGCACCCCACTGCCCCAAGCCTCTCCTCACACAAGTAAAGCAACCCGTTTTTCCCAGTAACTCGGGGGGCCCCCCCTCCGCAGATGGCGGCCTAGACCCCACGCTCCGTCACTCTGTCCCCATCCGCAAGCCTCCCCTGGGCCAAAACAGACTGTCAACTAAAGGATGGGGAAATCGGATTCCGCCCGCTCCAGGTCACCCAGGGCATCCGACACGCAACTAAGCGCTAATATCCCTGCTATGTTTCGATCCAGATCCCACTCCAGAGAGGAGTCTCAACCGCAGGCCTCAAGCCAGGGCCTGGAGGTGAGTCACAGCACCCACACGCTGCAACCTAATCCTCACCACAACATGACAGCACCACCAGCTCAAACAACACCTCCAGCAGCCTCATCACCACAAGCCATCTGCATGGAAGACCTCAGGGGGATAGCAGCTGACATCAAAACCACCCTATCTGCAGCCATAGCAGACCTGAGGTTTGACATGCAAGCCATAGCAAACCGCATGGAGGACATAAAAGACTCAGTGGACAGACATGAGACAATTATCACGGCCCACAGTCGCACAATGTCAGCTCAAACATCGCAACTGAGGGACATACACAGAAGCATTGAAGACCTGGAGAACAGATGCCGTAGACACAACATCAGAATCAGGGGACTGCCAGAAACGGTAGACAGCGATCAAATCGCACAAGCAGCATCATCCATTTTCAACGACTTATTGGGCAGACCCCCTGAAACAGCGGTTGAATTTGAACGCATTCACCGAGCCCTACGCCCCAGGGGTAGAGAAACCGACCCCCACAGGGACATAATCGGATGCCTGGTTGATTTCCGCCTGAAAGAGGACATAATGAGACAAGCCAGACTCCGGGGTCGCATAATTCACCAAGGCAATGAAGTTAAATTATTCCAAGACCTCTCTCCCATAACCCTAAACAAACGCAGGGCCCTCAGACCCTTACTGGATAACCTCAGGGATCGTAACATACCCTACAGGTGGAAGTTTCCCTTCTGCCTACAAGCTGGCACTGGAACCAGAGTAGCTTATCTCAGATACCAGGAGGACACCCATGAATTCTGCGATACATTGGGGATACCACATGTGACTGTTGAAAACTGGTCACTTGATCGCAATTCCCCCTCCCTACATCAGGATGAACCGATGGAGGTAAACAGAAGGGACTCGACACCCACACGCGGAAGGCGCAGACGATTTTCCAACCCCTCTCCGTCTCCAGCACACAGACGCTCAATCAGAGATGGAAACATCCCGGCCTCTCCAGCACACAGGAGACCCAGAAGAGACTAACACCTCCCCATAACATCATACCAGAACCGACGAATATACAAAACCTACGAAGTCTACAATCAACCACAGGTCATCTCCTTATACCCACTAATCCCTCTGCGCACTCTCAAGGAAACAACATACCCACATCTATACATTTCCCTACTTTTGGGAAAGAACTGTCGCTCCAGCCTCTCCTACAAACCTAACTGAAGCAAGACACTACCCCCCGAAACAAGCCTGTAGCAGCGGAACCTGCTCTCTTCCCCCCTTGTTGTTCTTTTCTTCTTTTACTTGCAGACTCTACCTCCATGGAGGAAAGCTACAGACACCACCCGGATGCTGTCGGAACCATCCCCTCCGTCTCCATCGAAGATCCCGCAGCGTAACTAACCAACTCTCCAAACTCGAGCAGTGGCAACAGACCAAAGTCCCACTCTGCATGACGGTAAGACCAAACCACACTCATACCTTGCCTACAGCTCTCACACAACCGTCTGTGCAGGATGCGAACTCAGTTTTCAACAGACATGATCACTTGAAACGGCACCCACAAAGACAGAGATTATGCAGCTCCGAAGTGGTGACTTAAAACATGTGTGAATTTTACACAATACGCCATAGTCTGCCCTTCTCATATATAGCAAGGTTCCCCTAGATCCATACTCGACCAACACATACCCATAATGATCCTCTAAGTTCTTGCAAGGTCTCAATATCTTTGGACATTGACCCGGGAACTTGCCCCCTATCAGCTTCCCCGCCAAGAAGTAAGTACATGGAGCCGACACCAGAAATCCTTGACCAACTACCTCTCCCCTTTACTCCAATACCAACACCTGCCCAACCACACCACCCCACTAGCGCTGATCCAGCAAATGTGTTGAGACAGAGACTCAGAGACCCTTCAGCCCACACATGTCCGCCAGTCATAATTCCTTACACGCCCCAGGCATACTACACTTTGCTGCACATACACCCCCGCATTGCAATGTACATGCTAGTCCCACACCCCCACCCACATTGACACCTCAGACTAGAGCCAGACACCCCGATACTAAACAAATCGTCCCCCTCCCGTTTGCACTCAACAAAAATCCCGCCTCGCAAGCGGAACCCCAGTGTCCGCTCCCAGGGGGACCCTCTCACCGCCTTAACACTTCAGCTATTCCCCACATCCACATCGACCTAAACCACCATTTGCAACCCGCAGATCAATGACTTGCATAACTCAACCCAAAGAACACCCTCTCATGGCCCTACTCCCACGCCATTAGCTGTTTCACTAGGACGAACAGAGTGACGGCCCTCCACACCTCATACATACCACATTATCTCCGACCGCCTCCCGTGCCTGCCTTCCAATCGCTTCCGAAACTGTCCATTTCACACCCCTACAACAGCGCAGTTTCATAGAACTGCGTTGACACACAGGCGACACCTGTACACACGGCGAACTAGCTGGTCTAGCTTCACCGCCGCCTTACAGATACCTTCATCCACATCATCCGCGATCAAAACTCAAGACACCCTAAACAGCACAAGCACATAACCTCCCCCTCCTCTTCTAACCAACCCGCACACCTAAATTTCCCTCCCTGGTAGAGACACCCCTTGACTTCTAAACGCCCCCACAGAATACCGAACATGCAACGCCCTAACGCTTGCCCCCCGGAGGCAACTCTAAAAATCCTCTCACTGAATGTTAAAGGTCTTAACACCCCTGAGAAGAGATCCCAACTTCAATTATACCTGAAAAAGGCTAAGGCGGATATCGCCTTACTGCAAGAAACACACTTCAAGACACATCACATACCAAAACTAAAGAACAAGGATTATCCTATTTCTTTCCACGCCTCTAACCCCTTAGCCAAAACCAAAGGGACCTCCATCCTCATAGCAAAACATCTTCCGCTTGAGATCTCAGACACCCTCCTAGACGTTAACGGACGTTATTGCTTCATCAAGGGCAAGTTATGGAATAGGCCTATAACCATTGCGAACGTATATAGCCCCAACGTCGGCCAAAATAGCTTCTTTAACAACATAACGCTCCAACTCTCCTCCTTTCAGTCAGGCATTCTATTAATGGGAGGAGATCTCAATGTCGCCCTGAACCCCCTAGAAGACACCTCATCGGGTACATCCTCACTCACCTACAAAGCCCTCAAACGCATTAAATCACAACTAAACACACTCCTACTCCATGACACCTGGAGAACCCTCCACCCCCACACAAGAGACTATACTTTCTACTCCACCCCACACAATAGATACTCCAGACTCGATTACATATTCATATCGCAAAACGACCTCTCCCTTCTCACCAAAGCCCAAATTGAGCCACAATTCCTCTCGGACCACAACCCAGTCACGGCAACCCTAGCCTTCCCAGAACAGACTAAATCTCAATACATTTGGAGACTAGACCCCTCTCTACTGACAGACCAAGCCATTTTATCTGATATCACGACACAACTGCAATACTACTTCCGCACCAATGACAGCACTGAAGTGTGTAGTGAGGGGTCTACTCATCCAAAAAGCGGCCGCAAGGCGGAAACACCGCAATAAGACAACAGAATAAATCCTCACCAGAATACGAACTCTGGAGGCCACACACAAAGCATCGTTAGCTAAACAAACCCTAGAAAGACTTGAAGAGGCAAGAGGGGAACTACGAGACATGATGCACAAACACATACAAAAACGATATACCCTCTCACACAAACTTTTTTACGAACATGGGAACAAGAGTGGCAAACTCCTCGCCTGTGCCCTGCAAGCCAAAAAAGCCTCAACCTCAATAAGGGCCATTCGGGATAGCCAAGACAACCTATTGTCCAGGAACGCGGACATTGCGAAACAATTCGCTTCCTATTATGCGAGCCTCTATAACCTCCCCCAAGCCCCCAAACCAAAAGGAAACCCCAAGCCTAGAAGTGAGATAATCCAGGAATTCTTAACACAACACGGCCCAACGCCCATCTCCTCAGTACAAAAAGAAGAGCTAGACAAACCCATTACGAAAACCGAACTTCTCCTAGCCCTAAAACAAATGAAACATGGCAAGAGTCCAGGCCCTGACGGGCTTTGCCTTTCTTATTACAAAACTTTTCAGGACCCCCTAACAGCCCCATTCCTTAAAACCTTCAACCACATCGCTACGCCTGACATTTCCCCCCAAAACTTACTAAACGCCCACATCTGCCTAATCCCTAAGGCCGGCAAAGATGTAGAAAGAACTGCCAGCTATAGACCTATTTCCCTCTTAAACACAGACATAAAGCTATACGCCAAAATACTTTCGTATCGCCTCCTTCCCATTCTCAATAATACCATAGCCAAGGACCAAGTGGGGTTTATCCCTGGAAGAGAAGCCAGAGATAATACCTTAAAGGCAATCAACTTACACCACTGGCTCACCAAATCCAAAACTCCAGGTTTTTTTCTATCCTTAGATGCTGAGAAGGCGTTCGACAGGGTGGCCTGGGACTACCTATATATGGTTCTAAATAAGATGGGCCTGGGACCAAGATTGCTCAATAGCATCATGGCGCTCTATTCCAACCCCAAGGCTCAAGTCCGCGCTAACGGCACCCTGTCGAGCGCCTTCCCCATCTACAACGGCACCAGACAAGGCTGCCCCCTCTCCCCCCTACTCTTTGTCCTCACCCTAGAACCCTTCCTAAACATGGTCAGAGCCAACGCAAGCATACACGGAATAGCCACCAAAGGCAAACACTACAAAATAGCGGCATATGCCGATGATATCCTTTTATTCCTCTCCCAACCTGTCATCTCCATACCTAACCTTTTATCGGATCTTGACCTCTACCATTACATCTCCCACTTCAAAATCAACTACGACAAATCCCAAGCGCTAAACATATCACTCCCGGACGATCTACTCACACAATGCAAACGCAATTTCGCCTTTAAGTGGAACGAAAATGCGATTACATATCTAGGAATCCAAATCCCAAAACAGCTCTCTAACCTATACAACTTTAACTTCCCTCCAGCAGTCAAAGCCATCGTCACTGACCTGAAACGCTGGGACAAAGCCAACTTCTCCTGGTTTGGTAGGGCCGCCATCATTAAGATGAATGTCTTACCACGCCTCCTCTATCTTCTACAGACAATACCAATCTCTTTGCCCAAGACCCTCTTCGACTCGATTAAAAAAATGTTCAGAAACTTCATTTGGAACCACAAAACCCCTAGGGTAAGCTTTCCACAACTTCCCAAACCTAAAGCTAAAGGAGGGATCGGCCTCCCTGACATACACATATACTACCTTGCATGCCACCTACAAAGGATACTCGATTGGCACTTGCACTACCAAACCAAAGATTGGATAGCTCTGGAACACTCTTTCTCCACAACTCCCGCTTCCCAAACCCCGTGGCTAAAGAAAAGCCACCGACCCCCTGAACTTACCTCTCACCCCACAATAGGCCCCACGATTCTCGCCTTTGACACGGCAAACCTGAGGCACAAGATCTCTGCCAACCCAGGCCCTCTAACCCCGCTTCTCCAAAACCCAATCTTCCCCCCAGGCATGTCGCCCCACCCACTCTCAAAACACCAACCACCAACGGCGCTACGACTACATCACATCATGGAAAACGGAGTCCTAAGGGACTGCACCCATATCAACACAATCCTGGAGACTGGAAGCCTAGACCCATATAGCCATGCACAAATCCAACATCTAATTTCCAGTCTAAAACCCCGCACTAATCTAACCAAGGATCCCACTACATTCGACTCACTATGCATGGAGGGAAAACCACTAAGACACGCTATTTCCCTGCTGCACAACATACTTTGGGAATCCACCCCGCTGTGCTCCAGCAAAGCACAAGAGGCCTGGGCACCCGCACTCCAAATCAACATCCCTGAGGAAGACTGGGCTACCATTTTTCGGCATGTCCATAAGGGATCCCTGAACGTCTCTATTCAGGAGAACAATTACAAACTAGCTTCGCGCTGGTACCGCACCCCCACAATATTGCACAAATACAACAAAAAAATCTCGGACAAATGCTGGAGATGCTCGCATTCCCAGGGCTCTCTCCTCCACATATGGTGGGAATGCCCCGCGATTCAACCCTTCTGGCACCACGTACACGACCTGGTCCGCACCACGACCACACACAATTTAAACTTCACTCCCGGACAATACCTTCTTCATCATCAAGAGGATGCAAACCCCTCCTATCACAAATCCCTAGCGATGGCTATGGTTAATGCTGCCAAATTGTGTATCCCTAGATTCTGGGGTACCACTAAAACTCCTACCCTGACAGACTGGTTTAAACAAATTGATAAAATTGCAGAAATGGAGGAACTCATTGCAATCACCCGAAACACTCCACACCTATACATAAAAAGATGGGCTTTTTGGATACACTTTCAATCATCAGACACATACAAACAGTCTTTAAATACCACATAAGTGCCAAACCGAACCCACCCCCACGCCAAGCTCCTCTACCCAACGACTTCTTACCCCCCCTGACCTGTAAGTCAACACAGAGTCGTCTGGCCCTGTAATCCCAAACGAAGGCTCCCCTTGTCACACATACCCCCGAATCTCCTGCCTTTACACACGCGCCCATCTCTTCACAACCTCATTAACGAACAACCAGGGTTCTCTCTAGTCTCCTACCCACCCCCCCACCTACTACACCTAAAACTTACCGCCCATTAGCCCACCACCCCTAGCCCCCCCTCCATTGCCCCACGCTGGACGCGGCGGCACTAGTGCTTGCCCTCCCAACCGATAAATCTAAAAACAAACCCCATTAAAGTACTCACACAACCCACCTTAAACATCACCGAAGGGTTCTACTGCTCGGAAGCAAACCCTAATGTCCCGGTCTGCTGAG
>BLSH010532870.1:30392-44381 GCA_018402905.1 Glandirana rugosa | reverse complement strand
CCCATTCCCATCCCGTTCACGGGATGTTTTTTTACCCCTGTCCCTTTATTGAAATTTATAAAAATTTTTCTATTTTTGTATTTTTTACGTTTTTACCTCCACTTATACCTAGTAGAAGTATGACACAGACTTTTCATAATTAATTGCCATCTTTGGTATATTGACAAGATTTTAGTAGAAGTTTGATCCCGTTCACGGGATGTTTTTTTACCCCTATCCCTTTTATTTAATTTTAGTTTATTTTTTTACCCTTTCCCCCACCTACACCTCATCCTCGGATCTCCAACTGATCCGGCACTGGCACCTGTCACAACAGCAGCTGCAATAAACCCACATAAAACACTACCATGTTTTTTTGAATAGGCCTCAATACAAAAAAAAAACATGTTGGCTACCTCCTCCTACTCCTCTACCACCACCACTTCCACGGTCACGGCCTAGTCAACCTCTAGGCTCCTACTCCACATCCACCCCCTTTCCCATTTTTTTATTTGATTTTAATTTATTTTCCCTATCCCCATTTTTTTGTAGGGCACTTGCCCTAGTTTGAAGATGATTTTAGAACAGTTATATGGTTTCTACCGTTAATTAATACTTTTCAGACACAGTATGAAGATGATCCATATTCACCTCCATTTTTGCATTTTTTATGTTTTTATCTTTTTAAAAATATTTAAAGTTATTTCCCTGTCCCCATTTTTTTGTAGGGCACTTGCCCTACCCTTACCCCCATTTTACTTCCTTTTGCAGCCCTCCGGGGCTTTCCAGGACTTTGTTACAGCCATTTTTGTGCCTAAAAGTTTGGGTCCCCATTGATTTCAATGGGGTTCGGTGTCCGTGCGATCGTTCGGGTTCCGTCCGGACCCGGACTTTGTCCCGAAGTTCGGCCGGACCAGCAGATCCCGAACTTCCAGAGGTTCGCTCAACTCTAGTTATGATGTCCCTTGTAGAAATAAAGCTTAGCATAGGGTCTGGATGGGAGGAAAGCCATGTGGGTAAAGTGATAACTAAAGTACAATGAGAATACTTCTGGGATTCCTGTCTCCCTTCGGTCTGGCCAAAGCGAGAGGGGAATGGGAATAGATAGCAAAGTATGTTAATATACTGGGGACTTAAATAAGAGCACAGAGACTCTTGAAGTGTCACTGTATAGTCGGTTCATGCATTGGAGTGGTAGGATTGCTGAGATGAACAGTGATCATATACTCATCTGAACAGGCAGTAAATGGAGTAGCTCCGGTTGGTGTTCCGGGAGAGTGCTTTCAGGAGAGTTCCATGTGGTTTAACCCGAGTGTTTTGAGTCTTTTAGCCGAGTCCTTTCTGGGACTTCTTTGATCCATGGGGCGGGGTATCCCGTGGTCTCTGGAGGCTGCTTTGGCATAGGACATGGGTTCTAGGGATCGCAGGAAGTGATCTGCTTCAGATGGAGTGTGGAAGGTGAGCTGTTCGCCGTTGGGTGCTTTGACTCGGAGTGTTGCTGGGAAAGCCAAAATGAATTTCATCTGCCTCTTAAAGAGGTCTGAGCAAATACTTTGGAACGCCTTTCTCTTTTTGGCCACTTCTGCTGAATAATCGGCAAAGATCAGGATTTTTGCCCCATCAATGGTCAGTGTTTTAGATTGCCTGAATTTCTGAAGAATGGCGTGTTTGTTCGCATAATTTAGATATTTAGCGATGAACGGTCTCCGTCCGGGGCGGTCGGGGGTGGGTGCTCCGAGCCTGTGCGCTCGCTCCACCTGGAAGGGACCCTTGAGGCCCAGGGCGTCAGGAATTTTTACTGCACAAAAGTTGACAAGCTCACCTGAAGAGAGAGATTCGGGAACCCCAAGGAAACGAAGGTTGCTCCTTCTGGAGCGATTTTTAAGGTCCTCAAGTTTTTCGATGATAAGGGCAATTTGTTTGTCCTGTGCAGTGTCGGATTCTTGTGTCTGGTATACTTCTTCCTTTAGGTGTGCGATGCGTTGTTCCGCCTCTTGGATCCTGCCCGGATGTGCTTTGAGATCCTTATGGATCTGGGCCATCCCTTCCTGCACTGTTTTCTCAAGGGACGCTACAATCATGGGGGACAGGAGAGCCGCTACTGCTTGGGCGATGCGCTCCGTAGAATGATCGTCCTGTCCGAAGGCAGCTGAGGGAATGGCTTCTCCGGCGTGTGGCGTCACTGCCATGACAGGCTGAGCGGCCTGTTCGGTGCCCTCCAGTGTTTTGTGTAGCTGTGCCTGGCGGAGCGGTCCTTTGTCCAGGAATCGCTCCATGTCGCCGTTCAGGGTGCCTCCGGGTTACTGGGGACAGGTGTGGAGGGGTCTGTGCGGACTTTACAGGCAGATTCTGGGCCTCTCCGCGGGAGCTGCTAGGACGCGCGACTAGTCCATTGAGCGCCGGAACCGGAAGTCCAGTCTGCTTCTAGGGGTGTGTTAGTGACGGGAGGTGGGGCTGGACTCAGCTGTCATGCCTAAGGGTGTGTTTGGTCAATGTAAAGCAGAGAGCAGGCTAGGGGCATGTTTGGGCTATGCAGAGTAGTGTATTGGGTGTGTTAGTAATGGGAGGTGGGGCTGGACTCAACTGTCATGTCTAGGGGCGTGTTCGGGCTATGCAGAGCAGGGAGCAGTCTAGGGGGCGTGTTAGTTGAAATAACGCAATTTTACAATACAGTGCTGCCCACTGACTCCTGGGAAATGATGACTCACACCTCCCAGGAGCCCAGATGAGGCAGGAAGTGATGCGGAGTGCCTCAGACCATGAAATGGAAGATTAGAGGGACCACCTGGCAACAAGGCACTTAGGGTGAGTATAATTTTTTTTCCTCCAAAGGTGAGTCAGACTAATTAGGGGACTTGAAAGAAGTGGAGATTTTTTTCTGGGTGGAACTCCACTTTAAGTATGAGATTTGTCATTTTTTGTCGTGACTTTTTTCCAGTCTAGCGCAATCTGATGTGGAGGTCTGGGAGATATATTTTCATTGTTGAGGTCAGGAAGGATCTCCCATACCTTTAATGGGGCTAGCCCTTTATCCAAGGAATTCACTATGAAGGTATGATTGCTTCTAGTGATGGAAACCTTTGTGGGATAACCCCATCTATATACAATTTTGTGAACTCTTGATGTACTTGTTAATGTACTTTTGTCACCGTATGCAGATTCTTCTTTTGCTGCAAAGTATACTGTGACAAATTGGCGTAAAGTTGTAAGCTTTGGTATTGTGGAGAGATTTAATCATGCTTCCGCATTACAGACATAAGGTTCTCTTAAACATGATAAAAATGTAGACGTAATATCACGTGGTTGCTTGATCAGACAAGTGAGACAGTTTGGGCAGCCGGTGGATCCTGTCAATAGTTACATCCAAATCTGACAGGCCAGGTATGAGGGATTTGAACAGTGTCATGTAATAGAGGCGTAGGTCGGTTTGTGAACTGATTCGGGGATCCCCTTATCTGTAAATTGTTCCTTCTCGACCTATTATCCATGTCTGCTAATTTTGCTTAAATCCATTCTGACTCCCCTTCCTTCCTCATTGGCGTCAACCAGATCGTTTATAGTGGAGGCATAGGGGCGCATAGGCCTCTGTGCCATCTTGCTTTCCTTTACACTGACCTGGGGTGAAGAAGTCCATCATTCGCTTGGGCTTCTTTTCACTTTTATGCTTCTTGGACATGTTCCCTGTTATATCCTGGTCCAGAACGCTGAAAGAGTGCTTCCTGTGTCCCCTCGGATGGGCTGCTATATGCCGCTTGGTCCCTGTGTTGGCCGGAGCTCCAAGATCAAGCATCCGTTCGGCTCTGCATCAGGCCAAGCCCCCACAAAGCTGTAATTTTTAATATCACTAGAGTATACAGCAATCCAATGAGAAAACTTAAATTCCAACTTGAGAAAGAAAGAAAGAAAGAAAGAAAGAAAGAAAGAAAGAAAGAAAGAAAGAAAGAAAGAAAGAAAGAAAGAAAGAAAGAAAGAAAGAAAGAAAGAAAGAAAGAAAAAAAGAAAGTAAGAAAGAATGAAAGAAAGAAAGAAAGAAAGAAAGAAAGAAAAAGAAAGAAAGAAAGAAAGAAAGAAAGAAAGAAAGAAAGAAAGAAAGAAAGAAAGAAAGAAAAACAAAGCAGTAATACATTTTACGAGCAATAAAACACAGTCCACAACCTCCAATCAAATCATTACTATACATTAAAAATAATTTAATGTCCATACAATAGATGGGGCACTAATTAAAATAATACTCTGCCTACATATAAAAAGTGTCCCTAATTATTTTGAGAATGATGGCAACTATGCATTTCATCTATTAGGTCTGCAGTCTGGCAGTTCTCACAAGCATTAGATATATTGAATGTTATGTGTGGCCCATTGGTGATGTCAAGGGCCTCAACTGAGGCCCCCTGTAGCTCATAAGTTGACAACCACTACTTTAAACTCTACTACTATACTACTCTGTTTAAAACCTAAATCTTTGGGTGCACCATGCATGACCTGACAACCTTATACCATTCCCAACCCAATCACCAAAATCTCATATATGCTATACAGGCTCATTTCATAACATCAAAATTAATTTTTAATATTTTTAATTCTACAATAGCTGGTGATCCATATATTCATGAAGGTTTTTGTTCAGGAATTTTCTCTTAAAAAGTGATAATGATCTGTTCCTGTTTCCCAAATGTGGCTCTGTATTTCAGCCTTCCTGTGAAGGTTACAAGTAGAGTTGATCGAACCTCTGGAAGTTCGGGTTCTGCTGGTTCGGCCGAACTTCGGGACAAAGTCCGGGTTCTGGTCCGGACAGAACCCAAACTTTGACCCGGACCCCGAACCCCATTGAAATCAATGGGGACCCGAACTTTTAGGCACAAAAATGGCTGTAAGAAAGTCCCGGAAAGTCCTAGAGGTCTGCAAAAGGAAGGAAAATGGGGGTAAGGGTCGGACAAGTGCCCTACAAAGAAATGGGGATAGGGAAATAATATAAAATATTTAAAAAAAAAATAACATAAAAAAATCAAAAATGGAGGTGGATGTGGACTTTCTTAAAACTGTGTGAGAAAAGTATAAATTAGCTGGGAGAAGCTGGCTTCTCCCAGCTAATTTATACTTTTATCACACAGTTTTAAGATGATTGTACATTCTACAATCATCTTAAAACTCTGTGAGAAAAGTATACATTAGCCGGGAGAAGCCATATTCCTGTTCTTAAAACATCTCCAAACTGTGTGTGAAAACTATCAATTAGCGGGGAGAAGCCAGATCACTGTTCTAAGAACAGTGATCTGGCTTCTCCCCTCTAATTGATATTTTTTACACACAGTTAGAAGATAATTGTAGAACAGTGATATCATATTTTTTAAATTATTTTAAGTTATTTGTCCCCATTTCTGTGTAGGGCACTTGTCCGACCCTTACCCCCATTTTCCTTCCTTTTGCAGACCCCTAGGACTTTCCAGGACTTTTTTACAGCACTTTTCAGAACTTTTAGTAAAAAACCGGAACCCCGGACCCAAACCCGGACTTTTTTAGAAAAGTCCGGGTTCGGGTCCAGGACCCGGACACCCAAAAGTTCGATGCGGACCCGAACTTTACAGTTCGGGTTCGGTCAACTCTAGTTACAAGTGGTCATTTCAACAGACACTAAGCAGACATGGTCCACCATTGTAATTTTTTTTTCTTTTTTATTTAAAGCAAATGAAAACTGTCTAAAATACACAATGCTTTACAAAACTAATTGTTATTCAGTTAGAGTTTTAAATCTATGGTCTTTAAGCCAGTTTTACATTCATTGACTGACTGACAAAAAGCATATTAGTTTAAAATAGAAAATAAGAAAAGTGCAGCAGTGACAACAGAAACAAAATTGTGAGTAAAAAATACATGTAATTACTAGGCGGTTTGAAAGTAAGGAAACAAAAGGTTACATCTATTTAGTATTAAAAGAGTGGATGGCAAAAAAAAAAATCTGGGTGGAACTCCGCTTTAATGTGTATTTTATTTTAGTTTTGAGTAGACTGGGATATGATAGAAACTCCTGTCATTTTTTTTTATTTTTTATGTCTGTATCCCATCAGGGAGATTTCACTTTCTGTTCAGAAGCAAATCAGGAAGAGATCTCTGCAAAGTGAAGGTAAATTCACTCTTAGACAGTCGTCATCAGAACAGGTTTACCCTTGGAAAAGGTTTCCTCTCATCTTCGGTTCTTATGTCAACTCAACATATTGGATTTTCTCCCATTTTCTGTACTGGGGAAAATCTCTCCAGCAGGAATACAGACAAGAATAAAAACCCAGCAGAGGTTTTAACCATTCCACATTCTAGCTAAAACTAAAAAAAAAAAAGTTTTTGGCCTCATATCCTTTGTTTTTCAAAAAAACTGACTATTAGAATATACTGTAATTATATAATTAGAAGAAATACTAAATGCTTCAAAGCTATTTTTTTGTATATACCTGTACATATACAGTATATATATATACACACTCACAAACACACACACACATGCTATATTGCCAAAAGTATTGGGACACCTGCCTTTACACACACATGAATTTTAATGGCATCCCAGTCTTAGTCCGTAGGGTTCAATATTGAGTTGGCCCACCCTTTGCAGCTAAAACAGCTTCAACCCTTCTGGAAAGGCTGTCTACAAGGTTTAGGAGTGTGTCTATGGGAATGTTTGACCATTCTTCCTGAAGTACATTTGTGAGGTCAGGCACTAATGTTGGACGAGAAGGCTTGGCTCGCAGTCTCCACTCTAATTCCTCTCAAAGGTGTTCTATCGGGTTAAGGTCAGGATTCTGTACAGGCCAGTCAAGTTCCTCCAACCCAAACTCTCTCATCCATGTGTTTATGGACCTTGCTTTGTGCACTGGTCAAATCATTTGGTGGAGAGGGGATTATGGTGTGGGGTTGTATTTCAGGGGTTGGGCTTGGCGCCATAGTTCCAGTGAAGGGAACTCTTAAGGTGTCAGCATACCAAGACATTTTGCACAATTTCATGCTCCCAACTTTGTGGGAACAGTTTGGGGATGGCCCTTTCCTGTTCCAACATGACTGTGCACCAGTGCACAAAGCAAGGTCCATAAAGACATGGATGAGCGAGTTTGGGGTGAAGGAACTTGACTGGCCTGCACAGAGTCCTGACCTAAACCCGAAAGAACACCTTTGGATTTAGAGCGGAGACTGTGAGCCAGACCTTCTCATCCAACATCAGTGCCTGACCATACAAATGCACTTCTGGAACATTCCCATAGACACACTCCTAAACTTTGTGGACAGCCTTCCCGGAAGAGTTGAATCTGTTTTAGCTGCAAAGGGTTGGCCAACTCTATATTGAGCCCTACGAATTAAGACTGGGATGCCATTAAAGTTCACGTGCGTGTAAACCAGCAGAGCTTAACTACCATCAAGTGTAGTATTAAAATTAAACTTTTCCCTCCTTCCCCAACTAAAAATAATAAAAAATAAATAAGAAAAGTCAATCAAGTGTCAAGCAATGTTCTGAACTCAAATTATAAACTGTATTTAATTTTTTATAAATTTTTATAGAAACATACACTGTCCTATGAAAAAAACAAGTACTGTACATTTACAAGGAATTTTACATTTGAATAGAAAACACACACATTTGCCACTGTTTAGCTATCTTTAAATTCATAACTGTACAAATGTTAGATGTTATTAAATGATAAGATCATATCTTTCAAGCCTTTAAAACATTTGCATATTTTGATTACTACAGAAATATAATTTCAAAACATTGTCGATAATTTTTCCAACAACATTTTTCAGGTCTTTATTTCGCAGGCTGTATATAATTGGATTAAGCATAGGGGTGACCACAGTGTACAGTAATGACACAAATTTAGTGATGTTCCATGATTGTCCTCTACTGGGTATCAAATACACAAAAAGTAAGGTACCATAAAAAATGGAGACAACAGTCAGGTGGGAACTGCATGTTGAGAAAACTTTCTGTCTCCCAGTAATAGATGGGATTTCCAAAATGGTGACAATAATATATACATATGAGATAATGATGCCAAAAAATGGGATGACAGCAAAAAATATGGTTGATAACGTTACTAATAGTTGAACAAGGCTGGTACTGGAGCAGGAGAGTTGTAGGATCGGGTCAAGATCACAGAAAAAATGATCAATGATATTGGGACCACAAAAATGTAATTTTGACATGTCTAAAGTGTAAGTCAATACTGCTAAAATACTTAAACTCCAACTTGTGATGATCGTCATACAACAAAACCGATGGTTCATTAACAAAGTATAATGCAATGGCTTACAGATGGCCAAATATCTGTCATAAGACATCACTGTCAGTAAAAGACACTCAAAAGTTATTGAGATACCAAAGAAATACAACTGGGTGATACAATTAGAAATGGAAAAGATGGTGGTATTTTCCAAAACAGCATGGAGCATGTTAGGAAGAATATCAGTTGTTAATAGGATATCTGATACAGCAAGCTGGGAGAGAAAGAAGTACATGGGAGAATGGAGAGTTTTGCTGTAGGACACCAATGTGATGATCAGGAGATTACCACATATCGTCACACAATAAAAGAGAAGAAATAACAAGAATACAAAAAACTTGAAACTTTGTGGAGTCTGAAGCCCTAAGAGGTGGATAGCAATGATGGTCTTGTTTTTCTCATCCATAACCTAAGAATAGAAAATATGTTTTTTTTTTTGTTTTTTTAAGCTTTTTAAAAACTTTAAAAACATTTTTTAAAGATGTTTCATCTTACAAAAAAAGATCTGAGATCTGATTGAGCCGAATTTCAATAGAGAGCAGGAGGGGAAAGAAAGAGTGAAATGAAAGAAAATAAATATTATATAAAAGTAGATAAGAAAGAAGAGGTGATGGGAGATAGCAACTAAAGCCTAGTACACACAGGCTGATTGTTGGCCAGTATCAATCGGTTCAATAGAAACTGGCCGACGTTCAGCCCGTGTGTATGGCAGCCATTTCGACAGAAGCCAGTCATTAGGGAATAACTTTACATATCACATAGCATTAATGGATACCAAATATGAAATATAAAGGCTGTTATATATGAATTTATAGGATATCCTCGGCACATCAATACCCACAAAAATACAAATAGGAACCAATGAAAGACAAAACAGACTAAAGACCTTAACCCACATCATAAAAGCCACCAAATATAAAGAAAAATTGTGTATGAAATTATAGATACATAATAAATAATTTGCAACAAAAAATGACAACAAAAAATATAATATACTGTATACAGAACAACAAAGGGAAAGAAAATAAAAGAAGCAAAAAAGAGAAAATAAAGGAAATACAGTTAAGTAGAATATACGCAAGACATATGCATAAACGTAACTCAGTGGAATATATTTTCTATAACTGCATATGTCTAATATATATATATATATATATATATATATATATATATATATATTAAGCATACCAATTGAATAGATACTGTATGAAAGCCTGAATATAAAGATATACAATATGTATACATGCAGAATATATCTGAAATCCCTCAGTGCTGGCTCAATCCTTGAGTCAAAACACTGATATAGGCATGGAAATGCAAACACGTCAAATTGTATCCAAATAAAGACCTGTCTACATATCCATATATATCGGTGATGACGAACCTTGGCACCTCAGATATCTTTTGAACTACATTTCCCATGACACTCCTGCACTCTGCAGTATAGTTGAGCATCATGGGAAAGGTAGTTCCAAAACATCTGGGGTGCCAAGGTTCACCATTACTCATATATTGGGAAGTATATGATGAACCAAAGTGGATAATCCCATGGAGGTAAAAAGGCCAGGGAAAAGAGAAGAAAAAACAACCATATGTATATGTATATATGAGAGGGAGACATGATGATATACAACTATCCAAAGGAGTGCACAAATAGCACCCACCACAGCTTGTGTATGAGAGAGGTGTCAAAAAACTATTCATAGGGATGACTCACGCCCCTTTCAAAATTGAGGCCCATGGGAATGCGGGTCTGGAACCACTTTTTCTACTTTAAGAGCAGCTTAGAGTATAAACAAGGCATCCTCAAACCATGGCCTTCCAGTTTTTACGGAACTACACATCCCATGAGGCATTGTAAAACTCTGACATTCACAGACATGACTAGGCATGATGGGAATTGTGGTTCCTGAACAACTGGAGGGCCATAGTTTGAGGACCCCTGGTATAAACAAACTGCAGACTGCTGTAATGCCTGGGATTCTGTTAACATGCTGGTGCTAACGTCACTGAAATGGTTATGGTGGTGGAAGAGAAAGGGTTAAAGATGGCAAAGAGTGCAACATAGGTCGCAGCCATTCAAGGCATCAGCTGATAATACTGATTTTGTGTCTCTATTCCTAATAAACCTTCCGATTACTGCAAGCAGTTCCATGGAGCATTGTTTTGTTTTGCTTTACTATGTTGTTGTGATTGTTTGATAACTCTTACCACTGCCTCTGACATATTTATTAAGGGCTCTTTTACACTTGCTTCCGTTTCAACACACATTAAAGGCTAGTTTACACTTGCTTCAAAACAAGACTCCTGTCACTAAATAAAATGGTTAGCTTACAGTCCTGTTTACACCTTTCTTTTGCTTTGCTTTGCTTCGGCTTTGCTTCAAAAATGATACCCCATGTAGCTTTAGTTGTGCTTCAAAGTGTCTTCAAAGCCTCCATAGAAATCTATGGCAAAGCTCGCTTGAAGCCCCACCAAAGCCTCATCGAAGCCCCACAAAGCCTCATTGAAGCCCCATCGAAGCATCAAGCAAAAACAAGGTGTAAACAGGACTGTAAGCTAACCATTTTATGTAGTGACAGGAGCTTTGACTGGCATTCAGAGAGCTTTAACAAAGCTTGTCTGAAGCCTTGTTTTGAAGCTAGTGTAAACTAGCCCTTAGACTGTTAAAATAGAAGCAGTGAGTGCATACTACGGATTTTTTTTAAACAGTAATTTTTATTAAGATTTTCAGCGTATTAATACAGAAGGATGATACATCAATGGCATTTCCTGTTAATCATTAGAACATATAGTAGAGGATTACTTGCTAGGTTATATTGATAACAGAAATCATGCTGAAACTTGAGTAGTAAGTGTGGTATTAGTACTATTTGATTGGTGACGTCATTGTTCCCGCACCCAAACACCTCATCTCGGGAACTAACTGTGTCATAGGGTGGGAGGCAACATGGCCAATCTTTATTTTGGTAGTAGCTGTTCTTTATTTTGTAAAGAATGGATGGAAGAAAATAAATGATTGTACATCACCATAACAGTGCGTAGATTCACATAAACTAATTAGAGAATGTACGGTGACACCGCTGAACATATCGTTGGCTGATAACAAAGATAATAACAGTGTAACAATGTCAGTAACAGTGGACTAGATGGACGGGGTAGCAACTTTGCCCTAAGATATAATCTTTGTATACTGGTTTGAGATAGGTTGTTGATAGGTTTCTTGTGATGTTTGACAAGATCAGGAACTGGCACTTACCACTGGGAGTGGTATAGATTTAGCGGAGGGAATATGATCTTACGGGGGAGCTACCGATCAGTTCCTTCATGTTAGAGGGCTATGTTTCTCTGATCAGCAATCCAGGGTGCCCAATTTTTGTAAAAGGAAGAGGTGGTCAATTTGGCTTTAGCCATACTACAGTTTTTATTAGCAATCTGATTCATTTTAATGGGAAATATTAATTGCAGGCTTCTTTTCATGGGCTATTGTACTTGACACATTGGGGTTGATTTACTAAGACTGGTGCAGCTGTGCATGGAAGCCCATCAACTTCTAACTTTAGCTTGTTCAATTGAGCTTTGGCAAAAAAAAAAATGGAAGCTGGTTGGTTTCAATGCGGAGCTGTACCAGATTTTGAACTCTCCAGTTTTAGTAAACCAACCCCACTGAAGGCAAAAATGCAAGAACAGTTTCTAGGAATAATCACAAACACTGCTAAATGTTTTGCAGCAAATATAAGCAAAACATTGTTCAAAGTGTGTAAGGAGTGAAAAAATGAAAAAAGGTGCAAAGAATTCTACTGTTGTAAAACCCATTTGCTCTACAACAATATCTTAAGAAAATAATCAGAAATAGCTTTCAATAAACCAGCAAACCAGCAAAAAAGTAAATGTTAATTAATCGTCTGTAATGTTAACAAATACCTGTAATAATAAAATATTAACATAAAAATTCAGCTCACCTACAAACATTTGTCCCATATTCTATGTGCTCATAGAGTATTGTGGTTTTTATAGGTAAGCAGAGCAAATAACACAGGAATCCTGGGAATATGAAATGCTTATTGGTATTTCCATGGGATTCCTAATTAGTATATGGGGAAATTATTGTTAGATGTATTTTCTTTCAGTGGATGACGTATTTAATATTTATTAACTGTAAGTTAAAACCACCAATACATGAAAAAAGTACTAATTTCTATTTACTTTATTTTTAATTTATAAACATTACTTCAGAATATACCCCTTAGAGATTACTCCATTTCTATTAGATTGTGAGCTCTTGTAAACAGGGTACTCTTACCATTTGTTTTTCGTTATAGACTTTATGGGGATAATTTACTAAAATTGAAGAAGGCGGAAGGTGCATGCGCAAAGTCTCCAGGGATGGACGCCAGACTCAAGAGCTCTGCACCGACCCGGCCGCTTACCACACGCCACAGCCGGCAGACCGAGCAGAATGAGCAGCCAACCTCTCCAGCAGCTAGGGGAGACCCTAGGGCACACGCTGATGTCACAGGAGGGAGCCAGACGAGACCTGTCCCACCAGCTTAATGCTGATCCTGGGCCGGGAGACCTCTCCCAGATGGCAGATGCTACCCGCCACGAGGTAATGGGGGGGAGGAAGACATGGAGGCTGTGCCAGGGAATCTCCCACAGCCAAGTCCAGCCCAGAGTTACCACCCGGGGATGCACCAGGAACTCTCACCCCCTCACCAGTGGACACAGAATCTCCCATAGAGAGAACCCTGGAGGACCTCATCTTAACCCCTATGGGAGAGCCGCATGTCAATCAAGCACAGTACGGTCACTCTCCCCTGGCCCTGTCTCTCCCCTCTGACTTAAACTCCCTTATGGCAACCTTCTCCAAAATGTTAGCCAGGGCCTGGCACAAACAGCCGCTCAGATCACAATGACCCTATAGGCTGACATTCACAACCTGGGCCCTAGAATTGAGCACATTGAGCAAAAAACTGATCACACCATTGTCAGGGTTAATCAGAATACAGCCTGCGTACAGAACTTACAGGATCAATTAGAGACTGCCCTGAATAAAATAGATAACCTCGAGAATTGTACCAGATGATACAATTTCAGGATTCGAGGCATCCCAGAAAGTGTTCAGGATACATCTGAAGCAGTCCATTTCCTTTTTAAAAATCTAATTCCTGACATACAAGAAAACCAGCTGTAGCTGGACAGGGCCCACAGAGCCTTACAACCACCCAGAGCTGACAGCTTGCCCAGAGACATTATTGTCAAACCCCACTATTATAATGTAAAAGATGAAATTATAAGAAAGTCCAGGGGTTGTGACTAGAGTTGAGCGAACCTCTGGAAGTTCGGGTTCTGCTGGTCCGTCCGAACTTCGGGACAAAGTCCGGGTCCGGGTCCGGACGGAACCCGAACGATCGCACGGACAACGAACCCCATTGAAATCAATGGGGACCCGAACTTTTATGCACAAAAATGGCTGTAACAAAGTCCTGGAAAGCCCTAGAGGGCTGCAAAAGGAAGTAAAATGGGGGTAAGGGTAGGGCAAGTGCCCTACAAAAAAATGGGGACAGGGAAATAACTGTAAATATTTTTAAAAAAATAAAAACATAAAAAAAGCAAAAATGGAGGTGAATGTGGATCATCTTCAAACTGTGTCTGAAAAGTATTAATTAACGGTAGAAGCCATATAACTGTTCTAAAATCATCTTCAAACTAGGGCAAGTGCCCTACAAATAAATTGGGATAGGGA
>BLSH010532835.1:3189-22353 GCA_018402905.1 Glandirana rugosa | reverse complement strand
TCCCTATCCCCATTTATTTGTAGGGCACTTGCCCTAGTTTGAAGATGATTTTGGAACAGTTATATGGTTTCTACCGTTAATTAATACTTTTCAGACACAGTTTGAAGATGATCCACATTCACCTCCATTTTTGCTTTTTTTTGTTTTTATTTTTTTAAAAATATTTAAAGTTATTTCCCTGTCCCCATTTTTTTTGTAGGGCACTTGCCCTACCCTTACCCCAATTTTACTTCCTTTTGCAGCCCTCTGGGGCTTTCCAGGACTTTGCTACAGCCATTTTTGTGCCTAAAAGTTCGGGTCCCCATTGATTTCAATGGGGTTCGTTGTCCGTGCGATCGTTCGGGTTTCCGTCCGGACCCGGACTTTGTCCCGAAGTTCGGACGGACCAGCAGAACCCGAACGTCCAGGTGTTCGCTCAACTCTAATTGTTTGTTAAAGTGTTAACGTGTATTCAAAGAAAAAACACATTATGAATGCATTACAGTGGGAAATATCTCTGAACTTCTCTCTTTCACAAATCAGCATCCAGCAATAATAGTATATACAACCACAAAAAAACATAAAGGAAAGGTTAAGTGCTGCTTACTACTTCACTATAACTTTATACACATAATAAATTATCAGTTAAAAGTCTGCATTATACAGACAGCAGAAACAGATACCCCCTTTTTTCACCACAGGGCCTGCACCTCCACTCATGTATAAAATCCCAAAGAAGTGCTGTGTATCCATCACCACCAAATTACACACAGAGCCACTTACTGAATAATCTGACGCCCTACATATATGAAGTCAGACAACACTTGTGTAGAGCCAAATCAGCCAAATGTCACGGAGGGCTTCCACCTTCCTTCTCCTTTGGTATTTGGGGGTTAGACATATCCTTACTCACAAGCACTTATGGATAATATTTTAAGAGGGAAAAAGGCTTTAGAGCAGGCAGATCATTAGGACTTTTATTATAATTAAAGATTTATATAAATGTTCAATGCATTCTGTCATTAAAAATGCTGCAAGCAAAGAAAAATACATGCTGATCTGCTAGAAACCTAGTGTACTCATAAGGCCCGTTTTACTTAGGCTTCAGCTTGTATAAGAACAATGTGAACATCATGCTTCTACGAAACATTCAGCAAGCATTTGCAAAGCTTTCAGCAAGCTTGGATCTTCTCTAAGTAGTTAGATTCCCTCACTTCCTGTTTGAAAATGTTAGACGCAGACCTTAAGGGGAGTCCTGATGTAAATGCTTTCTGCGCACACATTTTTCCATGCAAAGCAGTGCAGCTTCATTGACTTCCAATAGGCTTTCCACACACTGTGTAAAGGCAAAATACTCTTGGGGGATATAGTTCTGGGGGAGGGGACTTAATGTTTAATGCAGGTCAATAACAAGACTTAGGTCTGTAGCTTTCCTTTAACTGTGCCTGCCTGCTCCATATTGGATTTGTATTGCCACTGAAGTACACTATAATGACGTAAGCATTTGACTTTTTCAAAGTAGGGACAGGCAAGAGAATTTTGCAGGTGACCAGCTTGAACATGTATTGCAATATATGTAAACCAAGAATCCCTATTTTGTGAGGCAAAAGTCTGTTAGGCATATGTAAGGGAGTATACCAGCATGCAGAAGGTTAATTCAGAATCAACCACATTTTGCGGTCCCTGTAGAACAAGGCTAGAGTGTGAAAAGAAGAAGCAGTACAAAGAGCCAATTAGTTCATGTGCATTGTGATAGGAAGAGAAATCACGGAGACAGAGAGTTGACCTCATCACTGTGTTGCTTCTTCTTTCACTGTCCTGTCACATAGTAGCGTGGGTTCAGGACAAACTGGAGTCAAACAAAGTAGGTTGAATGATGTTGGTCATTGGGTGGAAGACATCTATCAGCAAAGATAAATACTGCTGGGGAAATCTATGGACTAAAGCCACATACACATGGTGCGACGATCATATGAAAATGGTCTTACGACCGCTTGTTGTTCGATCATCCGACCGTTAATACATGCGATTAGAACAGCCGACGTATGACGGTCGTACAACAGAAGTTGGATGAGCAGACTAGAAAACTTTGGTTGTACCAACAAGCAGTCGTACAACTGTTGTACCGCGTGTACAGAGAAGTTGGCCCAACAAGTTGTACGTGCAAAACACGCATGCTCAGAAGTCAGGAACACTCGGAAGTGTCCGTTCGTGTAAACCTACGCTCCTACTTCACAAATTACATGCACCTGAACTTCCTCTTTATACGCTTGTAACACGTCACTACGTTCTGCTTGGTTGTACGATCGCTTAGTGCATGTCAGTACGCGAGATACATCAGCCAACATACAATTTGGGCTGTTCGGTCGTACGACCGTCGCACCATGTGTACAGGGCTTTAAGGTGAATATTTCAGCAAAAAGGGTTTTGTCATTTTATCTTTTAGCAGGCTTTTCATTTTTATTTTTTAGATTTTTGACAAGAGTTATGCTTTAAGATGACCTAAAAACATAATATTACAATTATCAACATTATATTTCATCTGTCATTTAATTGCCCATGTTGCCAGTTTGTCAAGATATTTCTGGAATATATTTCTGTACAACTAAGTTTAATAATTCTACAGAATTTTGTGTAAAAAAATTACCCCTTTATTCTCTACTCCATCCAAAAAAATAATTGATAACAAGATAAAAAGGATCAGGTCCAATAAAGATCATTGTACCACGCAACTGCAAACTTTGTTCTGCTTGGAAAATATCTTAGTGATAAGCACTCTTTGTCCTTTAGCCAGTTCGTTATCCATTTACATACATTCCCTCAAATCCTTGTGTGCAAGCCTCTGTACTAGACTATTATGAAAAACAGAGTCAATTGCTTTTATAAAGTCAAGTTATATTAAATTAACAGTATTTTCAACATCCAGATTTCAGCCTACTGCCTCATAGGAGCTGATCATCTTAGTTAGAGAAGACATACTGTAACTTTTCTGAATCCACTTGATCCTCTCTTCTATAAGAATACTCTGCTCAATATATTTCTGCATATAATCTCTTAGAACATCCTAACATAATGTACGCACACAACAGAAGTTGAATTTACCAGCAAATCACTGTATATTTTTAAGGGCAAAGAGCGCACGTATCTAAGTTTGTCTTGACTAGGGATGAACATGATTTTTTTTTTCACTTGATTTTTGGTGTAAAATTAGCAGTTTCACATTCACCACAATTTTGTAAAATTGTTCTTTAACTTCACCTTGTAGCAAGGCAATAATAAAAAAAGAATAGTTTGAAGCTATGCACGATTAGAAGATTGCTTTTTTTTGTTTTTTTTCCAATAATTTTTTATTGAATTTTATGATTACAACAACATACATAGTTTTTAACATGTTGAGAGTACACGTCTAGTTAATAAAGTGAACATAAGAAAAGAGACTTTACATCACCATGGGAATGTATGATTGGTTCAGTAGCATATAGAAAATTGATTACAAAGTATGAACAATATTCTTTATTAGATTGGGTTTCGTGTACGAGTACTCAAGTATAACATCGTGTGAATAAAGAGAGAGGGGGGGAGGGGGGAGGGAAGGAGTAACTTGCAGAGGTGGATCTATAGTTAATTTACAGTTATCCAATTTATCTTGTGATATTTTATATTCTTATGGATTTGGTACTTTGTGACCATAAGGCCCATTTTATGAGGAATTTTGGGTATGAGAAGTTAATTAGGGCGAACATTCTTTCCATATCATATTGGTGATTGATTTCTGCTATGGTTTCTTTTACGCTTGGGATGTCAGTAGATTTCCACTTCCTAGTGATGATTATTTTTGCAGCATATAAGGTGTGTATAATGATGTGTCTAGAGGAGGGAGGGAGTGAGTCTACTCCTACGTGTAGTAGTGCCATTTTTGGGTTCGGGCTAATTATATGGCCAGTGATCTCCGCTATTAGTTTAAAAACTGCATTCCAGTAGGATGTTAGGGATTTGCAGGACCACATTGTGTGCAAAAGGGATCCAAGATCGCCACAATTTCGCCAGCAATGTGGTTGGGTGGTAGGATAGATTTTCGAAAGTTTTAATGGGGTGAGGTACCACATATGTAATATTTTTAGGTAGGATTCCCAATGGTTTGCGCATTTGGAGGTTTTAGCTGAGTATTGAAAGATCTTCTGCCAATTTTCGTCTGTTGAGTTGAGGTTTAATGATGATTCCCATTTTTCTATAGATGCGGTTCTGGTTGGGAAAATTGTTTCATTGATGATATTATAGAAAAATGAGATTCCATGACCTGTGGGATGAGGTTTTAAAGAACTGGTGTACTTTAGTAGGGATGGTAATTATTACAGGGATCTCATTTGAACGTAGATAGTGATGTATTCTTATATATGTGTAAAACTCGGAGGGTGGTAAGTTATAATTTTTTCTTAGGGTAGAGAATGAAATTAAGTTCCCTTTGTCGTAGAGCTGTTGAAGGTGATTAATGTTGAATTGCGTCCATGGGGTGGTGTTTAGGTCCAGTATTATTCCTTTAAGGGTGTCTATTGGGATTTTTATGTGATCTGCAGGTTGTGGGTTTAGTGAGGTCAGATATGTCCATGCCTGTAGGGAGGCTTTGATGGTTGGATGGTTGGTTTCTATAAATTTAGAGAGTGTATGGGAAAGGAGTAGGTAGTTGTATGGGGACGTAGGGTGCAGGGTGGAGGGTGGAAGATTCCAGTAAGGACCAGATTTTTTCTCTAGAAGGGTGCCACCAATAGTATAGCTGATCTAATAGTGATGCTATGTAATATGTGTGTAAATGTGGGAGGGCAGCACCTCCTCTATTTGACGGCCTGTACATCAAGTGGGACGCACATCTGGGACGTTTGGATTCCCATATATATTGATTGATGAGTTTTTGGGCAGTTAGAAAAAAAATTTTGGGAATAGAGATAGGAAGGTTTCTAAAAAGGTGCAAAATTTTGGGGAGTATAAACATTTTCACAATGGCTATGCGGCCTAGTTTGGATAAACCATTGGAACGGATTGAGTTTAAGTCCTTTGGGAGTGATTGTAAAATCCGTTTGTGGTTTAGTTCGTAAAGTTGTGAGGTGTGGGGGGTCAGGTTGATCCCTAGATAGGGAATCGATGTGGATGACCAGGAGAAAGCATATTTTTTCTGTAGTATATTTTGGGCACGGGAGGATAGGTGTAGTTTAAGAATTGTAGATTTGGAGACGTTGAGTTTATAATAGGATACTTGGGTATACTGGTCAAGAGCTTGTTGAACGGAGTGAAGGGATTGTATTGGTTTAGTAATTAAGATAATTATATCGTCAGCGAAAAGGCTGATTTTTTGTTCTGTATGGTTATGAGGTATGCCGGATATTTTCGGGTCTGCTGTTATTTTGGATGCTAAGGGTTCTATTAGTAGCGCAAATATTATGGGGGAGAGAGGGGAGCCTTGGCGTGTGCCATTCGATATTTTAAATGGTTTGGATAGTAAGCCATCTGTGAGAACTTTCGCTGAGGGGGCTGAGTAGAGAGCCATAATTGCTTGTTTTATCCAACCATTGAATCCAAATTTTGTAAGGTTTCCTGCAAGAATCCCCAATGGATCCTGTCAAACGCCTTCTCTGCATCCAGGGAAAGGAACAGAGAAGGCGTTTTTTTGCGTTGCAATTCATGTAGGAGGGATAATAATTTTCTTGTGGCGTCTGGGGCTTGTCATCCAGGTACAAAGCCCACTTGGTCGGGGTGTATTAACATAGGGATCAGTGGTATAAGTCTCCTTGCTAATGTTTTAGCATAAATTTTGATATCCGTGTTGATAAGGGATATGGGTCTGTAGTTTTGAACCTCTTGGGGATTCTTGCCAGGTTTAGGTATCGTAGTTATTGTTGATTGTAAAAATTCTGCAGGAAAGGAACCAGAGGATGCAGCAAAGTTGAAGAGGTCTGCTAGATGTGGGGTCAATTCGGTAGGGAATTGTTTATAAAATTCGTTAGTATATCCGTCTTCACCTGGGGATTTGTGCAATGGGAGAGTTTTTATGGTTTCCTCTATTTCTTGGGGGGTGAAGGGTGCGGATATGGATTGGACTTGGGTTTCTGTAAGAGAGGGTAAGTTAGTAGACTTTAGATATTCTTGTATTGCGAGTTGAGTGGGTTGGGGTGTCGCATCGTCTTTCTTGAGATTATAAAAAGCCTGATAGAAATCTCCAAAGGCTTCTGCAATATCTGCAGGGTTTGTGTGGAGTTTTTTGGATGTGGGGTGATAGATCGCATTAATTTTGGCTTTTAGGCGTTGTTGTTTGGCTGAGTTCGCTAATAGGGAGTTGGCCTTATTTCCTAGTGAGTAGTATATGGATTTGGTTCTCTTTAAGTTCTGTTCTAATTTATAGGATAAAAGGGAACAGAGTTTTTGCCTGTCCTGCTGTAGAGAATTTGCTAGAGTATGGGTGGGGGTTTGTTTGTGTTGGGTTTCTTTTTGTTTAATTGATTCTAAGACCTCCTCAATTTGCTTTCTCCTCTGGTTATTTAAGTTAGCTTGCATTTGTATAAAAATTCCCCTCATATAGGCTTTGTAGGTGGCCCATAAAGTGGGGGCAGAAACTTCTGGTGAAGAGTTTGTCTGGAAAAATAGAGTGTGGGCTTGGATGATTTTTTGGCGGTGTTCAGGTTTTGACAATAAGGCCGAGTTCAGTCTCCAAAGTCTGGTGGGACTGGTTTTGTGAAAATCACCTAGTTGTATCGATACTGGAGCATGGTCCGACCATGTAATTGTCCCAATATTTGAGGAAGTTACTGTTTGTAGTGTCCATTTATCTGTGATAAAGAAGTCAATACGGGAATATGAGAGATGTGGTGGGGAATAATATGAATAGTCTCTTTCGGTGCTGTGCTGACATCTCCAGATGTCATACAGGTCCATAGAGTGTAGTACTTGGTTTAGGGTTTGATGAGGTGCTCTTTTGTTGCTTGAAGCGTCTAGATCTCTATTGTTGATGATGTTGAAATCACCTCCGATGATAAGTTTACCTTGTTTAAGGTCTAGGATTTTCTTGAGTAGTCGTTTACAGAATCTAAGTTGTTTTGTATTTGGGGCATATACATTCACTATGGTGTATCTGGTTCTATCGATGTCACATATGAGGATGTGGTATCTGCCGAAGGGGTCCACTATCTCCGAGTGGAAGTGGAAGGCGGTGGTATTTTTTATTGCTGTTAGGACTCCATTCTTCTTTCGAGGGTTGGAAGCAAAAAAGGTGTGTGGGTATTGTCGCATATGTAGGGTTGGGGATTTCCCCATAGCAAAATGAGTTTCTTGAATTAGGAAAACGTCTGGTTTAAGTAGATTGGCTTCTCTAATCAGTGATGCACGTTTGAATGGTGAGTTCAGACCCCGTACATTGAGGGTTGTGATTTTAAGCGACATCTTGGAATTGTAGTATTCGGTGTGAAAGTAGATATGGCTGTTCTATGAGGTTAGGGGGTCTGAAGTCGATTCTGAGGGAAGTGATTTTCCTTAGTCGAGGTGTTAGGTAGGGCCAGATGGATAAGATCTGCTGCTTTTTTGGGTTTTGTTGGTTGATGTACACATAGATTGTCGATGGGTATTTCTTTATAAGATCCTGTGGGTATCGAAGGTGGGATGGTATTTTCTGGGGGAGGATAGGGGAAAGGAAGAGGGAGGATAAGAAAGGCTTGCTAGGAACGCAAGCAACATGGGTAGCATCCTTTGCTACTTCAGGAGGTGTGGGGAATAGATATATCCGAATCATTAACGTAATGATCGGGAATAGAACAGAACAAAACATATTTTGCCAGTGAGGCTTAACACAAGCGAGGTCCCAGCTAAAATGAGTTGAACTGGAGCATCCAATAGTCTTGGTTTTTCCTTTAAGATCAATGTGTGTCCATATGTTGTTGTCACGTACCTGGCGGTGGAGTCTGTCTTGTGCAGGAAGCAACCACTCTTGCGGCCCTGGTTCGAGGGTCCCCGGTAGAGCAGACAGGGAGCCCAGGAGCTCAGGGGGGCACGAGGGCTGGACAGGATCCCTGGTGGTGATAAGGATGGTCCAGTGCAGCTCGTGCAGGTAGCGGATGGTCGTACAGGCCGGGTCGGTAACAGGCAGGCAATGTGGTACAAAGGGTGCAGGCAAAGGGGTCGTCAGGTGCAGGCAGGGTCGTCAACAGGCTGGCAGCAGAAGTACAAGAGGATCAGGCAGAAGAGTGGTCGCTGGGCAAGCTGGGGGTCGGTGCAGGCAGAAATCAACAAGGTCTAGGTCAAGCCGGGTCTCAGGATCAGATAAACAGGAAATCAGGACGCTCAGAAACACTCACACGCTGTAGAACGAACAGCATCTGCTACAGGAAACAGGAAGCTTAAATAGGGCTGCTGCTGCTGCTGCTTAATGAATTAGAGCAAAGCACATGCAATTAACCCTTAGCACAGTCTTCTAACAGTTGTGGACGTTTTGGGGAGGAGGAAGGTTCCAAAACTGGTATTATGCCCCATTCTTTGAGTAATTTCAATCCAGATTCCAAGCTTCTAATTATGTGGGATTTCCCTTGTCTTTTAATTGTTATTTTTGTAGGAAAGCCCCATTGGTAGGGGATGTTATGATTTCGAAGCGCTTTGGTTATAGTTGAGAGGTTTCTTCTATTTTGTAGGGTCGCTTTTGAGAGGTCAGCGTAGATTTTGATCCCAGTATAGGGCTCTGGAAATGACGAAGCGTGTTTGGCGGCTTGCATGACTTTTTCTTTTGCATGGTAAAAATGCACTCTGGCCAGGACATCCCTCGGGACTGAAGCTGGTAAAAAGTCCGGTTTTGCGATTCTGTGGGCTCTGTCGATAGCTAGCTCCAAATCAGAAAGTGATGGGCTTAGCGCTTTCATTAGTTGTTGTACAAAAGGTACAATTGCATCAGGTGCTATTGTCTCTGGTATTCCTCGGAGTTTGAGATTGTTTCGTCTGGAGCGATCCTCCAGGTCGGCTAGCTTGAGGCGTATTTGTTGCATTTCTGAGTCTTGGTCAGTGAGGGTGTCCACCATGTTGTTATGGGCTGTACACATTTCGCTGACCCTAGTTTCTACGTGTGAGAGTCTAGTCTCGTGCTTTTGAATGGATTTTTTGATAGGTGCAAGGTTTGTGCACATATCTGAATGGAGAGATTATCGGAGAGATATCAACATATTTTTTAAAGAAACCTCTGTAATGGGTTGTTCTGAAGCTGGTATTTTATCTATGTGAGAAGGAACGAGGGTTGGTGGAATGAGCGTTTCCGCGAACGGATCTTCGGTTTGTTCTTCGAACGGATCTCCGAGCGGATCCTCGTTCGTGTTGCGTTCCGCGTCTTCCATTCGAGGCCTGGACTTTAGCGGGCTTCTGGTCGTGGGCGATACGGGTGGGGATGAGTCGCCTAGGTCTCCCTCGTACAGGGGGAAGGTCAGTCTGCGGTCGGTGCACGTCTCACCTGTGTTTTGTGAGTCTTGTGGTGCTCTTTGTCCTGAGCCGGCGCCATCTTGGATGGGATCAGGGCCTGAGGCTGGGAAGAAATCTGTGAGTTTCTGCAACCGATCAGCATTCTTCCTTCGGCGAGACATCGTATCAGGTAAAGGGTGCTTGTAGGAACACACTGTGGGTTGGATGCTGTCAGTTATGTCGCTGTATTAGTCGGTTTATGGCTGGGATCTCAGGAGCCTCAGAGAAGAGCGGCCATCTAGGTTGCTGGCCAGACACGCCCCCCCTAGAAGATTGCTTTTAAAAACATCTGATTCCTTCATGCACTAGACTTATCATTTAGAAAAAGAAAACTAGTGAATTAAATTATATGAATAAATAAAGTCCAGTGAACGTGAGAAAATAAAGTGCCAAATGTGTATGGGGTGAAATCTTCAGTAAGTGTCCATATAGCCATACACCAATGTGTACCTCCACCAAACATTAAATGGCTCCTGCTTACCAGAATGCTTTAACACTTGATGTATGGCCAGGTCCAACACAGAGCCACCCACAATCTCCACTTCAGGTCAGGACTCATGGATCGCCCTTCAGTTCAACAGTGTATCATAATTAAAAGCAGAACCAGAGGAACTAAAGGTGAGGGAATCTATGGACTAAAAGTGAATATTTCAGCAACACATGGGTTTGTCATTCTATCTTTTAGTAGGGTTTTCAGTTTCATTTTTATATTTTTTGCCTGGAGTTATGCTTTAAGATGACCTAGATACATAATATCACAATTATCAACATTACATTTTATTTGTCATTTAATTGCCCATGTTGCCAGTTTGTCAAGATATTTCTGTAATATATTTCTATACAACTAAGTTTTAATAATTCTACAGAATTTTGTGTAAAAATGACCCCTTTGTACATCCAAAAAATAGTTGTTAAGATAAAAAAGATCAGGTACAATAAAGATCATTGTACAACACAACTACAAATTTTGATCTGCTTGGGATATGTCATTTTTAACTTAATTTTGTTGCAAAATTAGCAGTTTCACTTTCACTACCATTTTGTAAGAATTGTCTTTTAATTTCACCTTTTGGTAAGGCAAAAAAAGAGAAGTTTCAAGTTATGCACAATAAGCAGATTGCTTTAAAAACAACTGATTCCTCAATGCACTAGACTTATTTAAAAAAAGAAAACTAGTGAATTCAATTAATCAATGGCCATTCAATTATCCTTCATGATGCTTTGTTAAGCTGGCAAAGGCTTTTAGCTCTCCTGAAGACCTATTCAATATTCCTAGTGCAAAATGACATGGTCATGAGGAACCATATGCTTTGTCTGCCTTCTCAGAATGTATTCACTGAATTAAGTTCATCTTACAGATTCAATGTTTAAGAAATCCAGCAGGAAAAAATATATTTTTTTAATCAAATGCAACGTCTTTAAAATTGGCCTGCAATGTAAACATGGCCTATAATGCTGGCTACAACGTGCACCAATTTCTGCCAGTTCTTGATGGACCAGGTGAAATTTGTTCTGTGGAAGACCCTGTGGCTGTTTTCTATTATGTCCCTCGATTTAAAAAAATCTAAGGAGCCAGATGGAAAATTGGTATTCGTAAATTGGTTGCATTCAGTCAGTTGCAGTTGCTGTTTGGGTATTTTTGCAGTTGATTGATGCTGTCTATCAAAATACGATAGGCAGTGTGGGTGATTGTTATATCCATGCTGTACAGCCATTGTATGGCCTGCTTTAAATACACTCTCGGAAATTAAAATAGGGACCGTGTTTTGTTTCAAATGTCATATACAATGACATTCCTCCTTATCCCAGTCTGAGCAGACAATTTAATAATAGAATCCCAGTGCTAGCTGTGCTCCCCCTACTATTGTGAATCAATCATATTACAATATACATGGCACCAACAATGGTGAAAAAACAAAAAACATAGAACAAAAATTATATATCTATGTAAAATGTATATATATAAAACAGGTGTATAATCAAAAATGAATCAGTGTATATTCAAAAATAGGTTCTATGAACATAGTCCACATGCATAGTCCATTTAATTCCACATGCTCTTAGGACTAGGTTGTCTATGGTTCGTGCTCCCCCACCACCTGTCAATCTATGCACTCACCAAATGCCAGGTTAATGTATGCCTTCAACTATAAACCAGGTCGGTATATTGCCAAAACTGCATCTTAGATTAAAGTGGTTGTGAAGGCAGAAGGTTTTTGATCTTAATGCATTCTATACATTAAGATAAAAAGCCTTCTGTGTGCAGCAGCCCCCCCCCCCCCCACGCCAGCACCCCTAATACTTACCTGAGCCCCATCTAGATCCAGCAATGTTGTAAGAGGGACTCCCTTTCTCATTGGCTGAGACAGCAGTGTGCTGCCATTGGCTCCCGCTGCTGTCAATCAAAGTCACTTAGCCAATAAGGAGAGAAAGGGGGCTGGGCCGGGCCGTGGCTCAATGTCTGAATGGACACAGGGAGCTGTGGCTTGGGTGCCCCCATAGCACGTTGCTTGCTGTGGGGCCACTCAACAGGAGGGAGGTGCCAGGAGCACCAAACAAGGACCCTCCCAAAGAGTAGGATCTGGGCTGCTCTGTGCAAAACCACTGCACAGGGCAGGTAAGTATAAAATATTTGTTATTTTTAACTAAAAAAAAATGAGACTTTAGTATCACTTTAACTCTAAGTCTTCAGTAAGGTACAGAAGTTGAATCCAATATAGTTTTACTTCATATAATTGCATTACAGTGGACGTGTTTTCAATCTTTTAAGTTTAAAAAGACAATGGCAGGAGGCAGGGAGGGACTAGCTAAAGACTGTACCACGTGGGCAACCAACAATATGATGTGATGTGTATAGATATTCTCAGCAGAGAAAGAATCACATAATTCTGGCCTCTGTCCTTGAGAAATATCAATAACAATTTTACAATATTATCAGTTCAGTACCGTGTCAAAATATCATCTCAAAGCAAACATGGAAGTTTTTGAGGTTAGAGTGTCTCTGGACTCCCATACTGTATGAATTACCAAAAACCCCTAAATTATTGCATTGTTCTCCCATGGAAAGTAAGTGAACAGAGGAAAAATGCGTATACTTGCACACAGTTCTTGAGGGAACTCGACAGGTAGGTTGTTTCAAACATCTTGGAGGACTAACCACATATCTTCTGTGCATGTAGGCAAGACTCTATGGGGGCCAAACTATCACTTCCAGGGCTCTTTGTTCTTCTATAAGCCTCTTTCTGGAAAGGTTGAGGTCAGGACTTTGTGCAGGCCAGTCAAGTTCCTCTACCCCAAACTCGCTCATCCATGTCTTTATGGACCTTGCTTTGTGCACTGGTGTGCAGTTATGTTGGAACAGGAAGGGGCCATCCCCAAACTGTTAGGAGGGTGACATTGTCCAAAATGTCTTGGCATGCTGACGCCTTAAGAGTTTCCTTCACCCTGCACAAATTGATTTTACCTATCATGAGAGGTTTCTTGTGTGACACTGTAGTAATGAGTCACCTTTTTATAGGCCATCAGTTGAGACTGAACCAGCTGATATTAATTTGTACTGACAAGTGGCAGGATTGCTTTCTAATTACTTTCTAATTACTGATAGATAGTGTTGAGCGAACCCGGACTGTAACGTTCGGGTCCGTACCGAACTTTGGGGTGTCCGGGACCCGGACCCAAACACGGACGTTTCAAAAAACGTTCGGGTTCTGGGTTCTGGTAGTTGATCACACATGTTGAATAGCTGCTGGGCAGCCAATCAACAAGCATTTCACTGGTTTGACCTTAGAAGCCATCACAGCCATGCCTACTAATGGCATGGCTGTGATTGGCCAGTGCATCATGTGACCCAGCCTCTATATGAGGCTGGAGTCACAGTGCTGCATGTCACATGCTCTTGGGTTAGGGTAGGGAGAGGATGCTGCCAGCGTTTTTGTGAGGGACAGATTGCAGACATTTTAACATCTGATCCTGCATCCTGAGATTACTACTACTGTTGCTCTGAGGGACAGATTGCAGAAATTTGAGATTTCACATACTGCTGCTTTGCGTGACAGATTGCAGATCAAACTCTGCATAACACAACGATCGCTACGATCGTACACAATGATCAGATTGTGTTAGTAGATATAAGTATTGCTCTCAGGATGCCTTGGGTTGTATGTTAGGGTTTGCTGCCCCCAGTGTTGACTTCCTACTGGAGAAAGTTTAAAGACAATATTTCTGGAGCTGGGTTGGCGCTGCCCTGGGTATTTGTATACAATAGTGCAATTAGCTAGTGTGCTTAAATCCTTTTAAATCACTAATTATTTTAGTAATGAAAATGTAAAGTGCCTAATATTTCACTAGGTGTTAACAAACTGTGCTAAAAAGTTAAGTATTAAAAATAAATATTAAATCCAAGTAGAGAATATATATATAAATATAAAGTGCCCTGATGTGTTATAATCGATGATGTCAATCAATAAAAGAATAAAAAGTAATAAAAAATAAGTAAATTAAAATGATATCTTGTGAATCCCAGTCCGTGCAAAATGACATAAATAAATATATGATCACAACTGAAAAAGTATATCTTAATGAAATCAATAATTAGCAGGTGTCCTTAAAGTGAAGTCCAATAATTTTCTTTTGTGAATCACACGTGCTCCCCTATGACCACCCTGCTTACCGGACAGCGCCACCCCACACAGGGGTAAAGCGCAGAGGCGCCTGTCTAGGCGGGTAGTACGGGGTCTTTTGGTTGGTCCTGCTTCCAGATGATCAGTCCTGTCCTCCAGGTGTGCGTTTTAGTCCACAGTGAGGTTTACCAGAGTCCTCCGTACGTGATAATATTATCCACGTTGAAAAAAGAAAAGGGATAGCTCCATAGTGTATATCAGTCAAAATACCAATATTTATTTTTTAAAAAAGGTTTTAACAACAAACGTTCATCAAGATCCTTATTTAGGTAGCGAAAAAACGGGTCACTTTAGCCCAAATCACTCCCTCACTTGCTGCTGGTAAACCTATGTCCTTTAACAAAGGCTAAACCACACTTCCTCCATGTGGGTTTGCGTTCCAGCTACAAAAACGGCAAAACCAGAAGTGACCAGAAGTGACGCGATGCATTGGTCTGGTGTCAACTGACGCGTTTCGTCCAATGACGTCTTCTGAGGTTTTTAAAAAAATAAATATTGGTATTTTGACTGATATACACTATGGAGCTATCCCTTTTTTCAACACAGTCATTGTCTTCCATGCCCAGTCATCCCCATCCATGCTCAGTCATCCCCACCCGTGCTCAGTCATCCTCATCTATGACACATCCATGCCACTACAGTGCCCATCAGTGCCACTACACTGCCTATCCATGCCACTAAAGTGCCCATCCATGCCACTACAGTGCCTGTCCATGCCACTACAGTGACTCACAATAGTGTAATAGGTAGTCAAATTATATGTGAAATTTATGCCCCTAGAACACCTGATGGTGCTCCATGCATGTTGGGCCTCTGTATGTGGCCACGCTGTGTAATACTCTCACATATGTGGTATTACCATACTCAGGAGGAGTAGCAAAATGTATTTTTGGGTGTAATTTTTGCTATGTACATGCTACGTGTTAGAAATATTGTATACATTTTCATTTTCTTTCCACATTTTCCAAAAACTTGTAGAAAAATGACAAGTTCAAAAGACTCATAATGCCTCATAGTATATATGTTGGGGTGTCTACTTTCTAAAATGGGGTCATTTTTTGGGTGTTTCCATTGTCCTGGTGCCCCAGGACCTTCAAATGTGCAAGAGGTAGTCAGGAAATGATATGTGTAATTTATGTCCCTAGAGTGCCTGATGGTGCTCCCTGCATCTTGGGCCATGCTGTGTAAAAGTCTCACACATGGGGTATTGCCATACTCAAGAGGAGTAGTAGAATATATTTTAAGGTGTAATTTGTGGTATGCATATGCTCTGTGTGAGAAATAACCTGTTAATATGACAATTTTGTGGGAAAAAAAAGAAAAAAAAAATCTTCATTTTGCAAAGAATTGTAGGAACAAATTACAACTTCAAAAAGCTTGCAATGCCTCTTACTAAATACCTTGGAATGTCTACTTTCCAAAAAGTGGTAATTTGGGGGGTATTTGTACTTTCCTGGCTTGTTAGGGTCTCAAGAACTGAGATAGGCAGTCAGTACATCAGGTGTGATCAATTTTTGGTGATTGGCACCATAGCTTGTACACTCTATAACTTTCACAAAGACCAAATAAAATACACTGATTTTTTATTTTTTTTGTACCAAAGATATGTAGAAGTATAACTTATTGCCAACATTTCTGAAGAAAAATTACTAATTTGCAAAATTATATAACAGAAATGAAGAAAAACAATATTTTTGGTCTATTTTCATTTATAGCGCAAAAAATAAAAAAAACTGCGGTGATTAAATACCACCAAAATATATCTTTCTGTGTGAAAAAAAAGGACAAACATTTCATATGGGTACAGTGTTGCATGACTGAGTAATTGTCATTCAAAATGTGAGAGCACTGAAAGCTGAAAATTGGTCTGGTTGTTAAGGGGGTTTAAGTACCCAGTGGTCAAGTGGTTAATCCGGGTTTAATGTGATAGCAAACCTAGATTGTATATTTTTTTATAACAAACATGTTATACTTACCTGCTCTGTGCAATCATTTTGTACAGGGCAGCCCCGATGCTCCTTTTCTTGGGTCCTCCTGGCTCCCCATCCCTTCAGAGTGTTCCAATAGCAAGCCTCTTGCTATGGGGGCACTCATGCGGGCTCGACTTTGGCTGCTCTGTGTGTCCATTGATACATGGAGCACAGCTTGGCCCCACTCCCCACTCTCTTCTCACTGGCTCTGATTGACAGCAGCAGGAGCCAATGGCTCTGCTGCTGCCTCTCAGTCCAGTGAGCAGAGAGAGAGCCAAGAGAGTCACTGATCTCGGGCACAGCACTGGATTGAGATCAGGCTCAGGTAAGTACAAGGGGGTGCTGAGGATGGAGCTGTTCAGTTGTGCTCATAAGTTTACCCTGGCAGAATTTATGATTTCTTGGACATTTTTCAGAGAATATGAATGAGAGCACAAAAACATTTCTTTCACTCATGGTTAGTGTTTGGCTGAAGCCATTTAGTATCAATCAACTGTGTTTACTCTTTTTAAATCATAATGACAACAGAAACTACCCAAATGACCCTGATCAGTGGCAGCTGGTGAAGTTTTAGGATGGGGCAGGCCCCGCCCTTCCTTTTGACCCCTCCTACTTCTCATAAGCCCCACCAGTTAAAGAATCCACTCATTCCGTCCCCTGTATTCCACATATTGTGTCAGGAGTATACAGCTCGGCATCACATGACAGAGTATACAGCTCAGCATCACAGGACACAGTATACAGCTCAGCATCACAGGTCAGAGTATACAGCTCAGTATCACAGGTGGGATATATAGCAGCTAGTATCACGGGGGGGGTATATAGCAGCCAGTATCACAGGTAGGGGTATATTGCAGCCATTAACACAGGTAGGGTATATAGCAGCCAGTATCTCAGGTGGGGTATATAGCAGCCAGTATCACAGGTAGGGATATATTGCAGCCAGTAACACAGGTAGGGGTATATTGCAGCCAGGAACACAGGTAGAGGTATATTGCAGCCAGTATCACAGGTAGGGGTGTATTGCAGTCAGTAACACAGGTAGGGGTATATAGCAGCCAGTAACACAAGAAGAGGTATATTACAGCCAGTAACACAGGTAGGTGTATATTGCAGCAGTAACACAGGTAGAGGTATATTGCAGCCAGTAGCACAGGTAGGGGTATATTGCAGCCAGTAACATAGATAGGGGTATATTGCAGCCACTAATACAGGTAGGGGTATATTGCAGCCAGTAACACAGGTAGTGGTATATTGCAGCCAGTAACAGAGGTAGAGATATATTGCAGGCAGTAACACAAGTAGGGGTATGTTGCAGCCAGTAACACAGGTATGGGTGCCAGTAACATAGGTAGAGCTATATTGCTGCCAGTAACACAGGTGGGGGTATATTGCAGCCAGTAACACAGGTAGGGGAATGTTGCAGCCAGTAACACAGGTAGAGGTATATTGCAGCCAGTAACACAGGTAGAGGTATATTGCAGCTAGTAACACAGGGAGGGGTATATTTCAGCAGTAACACAGGCGGGGTATATTACAGCCAGTGACACAGGTAGAGGTATATTGTAGCCAGTAACACAGGTAGAGGTATATTGCAGCCAGTGACACGGGTAGAGGTATATTGTAGCCAGTAGCACAGGTATGCAGCCAGTAACTCAGGTAGAGATATATTGCAGCCAGTAACATAGGTATGCAGCCAGTAACACAGATAGGGGTATATTGCAACCAGTAACACAGGTAGAGGTATATTGCAGCCAGTAACACAGGTTGGGGTGTATTGCAGCCAGTAACATAGGTAGAGGTAGATGGTAGCCAGTAACACAGGTAGGGTTTTATTGCAGCCAGTAACACGGGTAGGAGTATATTGCAGCCAGTAACACAGGTAGAAGTATATTGCAGCCAGTATCACAGGTATGCAGCCAGTAACACAGGTAGAGGTATATTGCAGCCAGTAACACAGGTAGTGGTATATTGCAGCCACTAACACAGGTAGAGGAATATAGGTATATTGCGGCCAGTAACACAGGTATGCGGCTAGTAACACAAGTAGAGGTATATTGCAGCCATTAACACAGGTATGCAGCCAGTAACACAGGTAGAGGTATATTATAGCCAGTAACACAGGTGAGGTATACTACAGCCAGTAACATGGGTAGAGGTATATTGTAGCCAGTAACACAGGTAGAGGTATATTGCAGCCAGTAACACAGGTAGGGGTATATTACAGCCAGTAACACAGGTAGAGGTATATTGCAGCCAGTAACACAGGTATGCAGCCAGTAACACAGGTAGAGGTATATTGCAGCCAGTAACACAGGTATGCAGCCAGTAACACAGGTAGAGGTATATTGCAACCAGTAACACAGGTAGGGGTGTATTGCAGCCAGTAACACAGGTAAAGGTATATTGCAGCCCCAATTTCCCCTTCCACCTGTTGACCCCCCCTTGCCTCTGCCATGGGTATCAGCCATCAAATACCTAGGAGTTACAATAACCAGAGACATCTGTGATTATTTGCCCCTTAATATCTTGCCACTGCTAGAACTAATCAAAATCAAAACCCAAATCTGGGCCAAGCTTCCCCTCGGAGTCATGGGCCGAATCAACATCATAAAGATGGTCCTGCTCCCCAAATTATTATACATGATGTGGCACGCCCCCCTACCTATCCCTATCAAATTTTTCAAAACCGTTGATTCTATTCTGAACTCCTTTATAGGAGTAACCACATCACCTTCTTTACACTTTAAACCCGGCGATTCATTATCAGAACCTTTAGACCGTACCGACGTGGGGGGACTAATCGTCCCAAGAAATCCCATCGGGTACGATTAAATGCGGACCAAGATGGGGTATATTTCCTCAAGTCTTATCTTAGTTGCCAAAACTTTTTAAACTATCCCTATCCATCCCCCCGCACGGTGTAGTACATATTATTAAACCCCTCGTCCTGGTAGAAATACTACAACTAAGCCGGGTACTGAGGCTCCCCTTCGAACCGGGTCTAAACCCAAAACTAAAACTAATCAAGATCGTCACCGTTCTATAATTCCCCGTTTATT
>BLSH010532834.1:465981-498872 GCA_018402905.1 Glandirana rugosa | reverse complement strand
CGTTGTCCGTGCGATCGTTCGGGTTCCGTCGGGACCCGGACCCGGACTTTGTCCCGAAGTTCGGACGGACCAGCAGAACCCGAACTTCCAGAGGTTCGCTCAACTCTATCCATAACCTAAAATAAAATCAATGGAATGTCATCAAATTCCTATCAATAATATCAAATAAGCAACAACCACCTGTAATAAATTGTATTAATATGATAGAATAAATTAACTGAAAAATATATACTCACGGATAATGACAAATTAAACTGTGACCCGAGGGCTTATTATAGAATAGTATGAATTTCAAGCTCAAGTTCATTTCAAGCCCTTTCTTCAATCAGTCTCTGGTGGTCCACAAATAAGGCCCTCACTGGGCAGATAATATGACCCACGTATAGGAGTCCACAAGGGCACCTAAGATCATAGACCACAAATTCAATGCTGCATGTAAAGAATTTTTGGATGGAATATTCTTTTCTGTTAAGGTGTCAGGAGACCACCTCCACCTCTGTAATTCGGGCCAGGAGACCTATGCGCGGGTACACGTATCATTTGCGTGCATTTGCGTGCACCGTTGCATGCATGCACACGCCTGTGCGCCGGCACGGTCTCCCAGACGGCCATTTAAGCTGACAGCACCTTGCAATCGGTGCTGTCCATTCTACAGCGTTGCCATGCTCCATAGTGACCCGGTCTGAGTTTCCTTTTTACCCGTGTCCCGGCTTGATCCCGTATTTGCTTCAACTCTGCCTGCACTGATCCCGGCTTGCCTACGACCACTCTTCTGTCTGATCCCTGTGTACCTCAAACTGTCTGCCTGTAACGACCCTACCTGCACCCGACCATCCGGCTGCCTGCTCCTCCTGTACTGCTTTGCCCGCATGTTATTGACCCGGCCTGCATCACTACTCTTCAGTCTAGCATGGACTTTTGGACAACATTTTACCATTATCTGTGTCCAATCCAGCCCTCATGCCCCCCTGTGCTCCAGCCCTCCCTGTCTGCTCTACCAGGGGTTCTGGAACCAGGGCCGTAAGAGAGGTTGCCTACTGCATAAGTCAGACTCTACCATCAAGTATGTGACATAAGGTCAAAAAATGTTTTCTGGTGATGGCGCACATATGGACGCATTTTGCAAAGCTTCTTTTTTGCACTGGTACATCCCTAATATTTGCAAAAATGTTGCCATAGGGTGGGAACTTTGTTTTTTTTAATCTCTTTAAGTTTACTGGGGTCTATGATATTTTTTATACTGGAGGCTTTTTGTATACAAAGTGAGGTCTAGGAGAGATTGCTGATTTTAGTTTGGGATCTTTTGTTAAGATGGTCCAATGTTTTAGTATAATCCCTTCAATTTGCCTATAATTGCAATGAAAATTGGTGATGAATTTTAAATCATTATGCTGAGAATGTACTGTTTTTTGGTCCCTATTGGAGACTTTGCCAACTAAGCATTTGGCTTAGTTGGCACAGTCACTAAGTCCTCATCATTGGACTTTAGGAAGTCTGCAATAAGTAACAATGTCTTTTAGTAACCTGTGGGCATCTGCTACATAATCAGATGTGTCCAATACTATAGTACCTCCTCCTTGGTGGTCAGGCTGTCTAGGGTTATATATTCAGATGGAGTGAGACTATGATGCAGAAGTTTGGTTGCAACATTTCTGCAAATAGTAAGGATGTACCAGGGATGGACCAGTGCAAAAAGAGGCTTGGCAAAATGTGTCCGTATGTGCACCATCACCAGAAAACATTTTTTGACCTGAACGGAAAAGAATATTCCATCCAAAAAATCTTTACATGCAGTACTGAATTTGTGGTCTGTGGTCTTAGGTGCCCTTGTGGACTCCTTTACTTGGGTTGCACTATCTGCACAGTAAGGGGCAGATTCGGGGACCACCAGAGACTGATTGAAGATGGAGGTGTAGAACATAGTGCCCCAAGTCACTTCACTCTCCATCAGTGGCAGCCCATCCATTGAGGGTGCATGGGCACCGCCTCCCCTATCCCTGCCACTACTGCCTTCCCTGTTCCTGCTGCCGCCCCCCGTCCATGCGCCCGGCCCCTTTCAGGCGCATAAATTACAATTGGGGCGTTTTGAAGCACCTATTAGAGCCAAAGGCTCTAATAGGCTTCAAAATAGTGTGGGCTTGGGGCACAGAGAGTGCACACTCAGTCCACCCAGTTGTGTTAGTGCTGCGCCCCTGGGGGGTAGTTACTTGCCACCCCCCAAAGAAAAACCACCAGCCACCACTGCTCTCCATCATGGTGGGTCGATGCATGGTCTGAGCATCTGGGTTATTGAACAAATACCCATTGATATCCCTTTTGCTGAAAGGTTTCACAAACTGTCTATGTGAAACCTTTTAGATTTTCACACTTAACACCTTGGTTCCCAAAGGGCTTAATGACGAACTCAAAATTCATACCATTCTATAATAAGCCATCAGGTCCCAGTTTCATTTGTCATTATCCATGAGTATATATTTTTTAATTAATTGATTCTATCATATTAACACAATTTATTATGGATAGTAGTCCCTTATTTGCTGTTAATGATAGGAATTTGATGACATTTCATTGATTTTATTTTAGGTTATCTACCTTTGTGTCATTTTATACTTTTGATGTCAATTTGTAATGATTATATTTATAATTAGTGTCTAGATTGCTGCAGAGTTTGTTTTTGTTGATTGTATTTGTGATTACCTAGTGTACCCACTTTACATAGACAAAAAAAACTTTTGTAACAATGATTTTTAAATAAAACTATTTTCTCTCTGTATGATCACCCAGTAATTGTTTCAGTTATCCTCTTTATGTCCCAGCACTTCAAGTTGGCTGGTGGTGGCCGTGTATTTATCTCACATGGATGTTTTTAACATTGTTTTTCTCTCTTTGAACTTTCATTTTTAGTTTTAGTTTTCAATTATTTGATTACATTTTTTATTTATTTATTTTGACCATTTTTTTGCAAAGCTGTTACGATTAGCCTCTCTAGTTAGATTGATCCTAATAAATTGACCCATGCAGCTGTTACATCTTAACCAATTAAAACAAAACCTTTTTTTTCTTTCCCTGGTGGTTTATAAGCCTGATCTGCACCTGCAGTGGTATGATGTTGAAAAAGGGGCAGGACCCTGAAACGCGTATGCCTACCCACTGCTATCCCTTGCACAAGGTCTACACAGGACTGCACAGTGTGTGTGAGGATACAATGCAGCCATTGCTTGCAGATCGGCTTCTCTGATGGATTGTACCCCTGGTTTTCAGTCTCTTATCCAAGTATGTTGGTCATCAAGATTTGGCCACTCCTGTTGTCCAGTGCTTTTTTGCCCATCATCTGCGGGCTTCCACAGTCTATCTTTGCCTTGAACCAGCTTCTTTGGTGTGGTCTTAATTACATCCCACACTGGCCATCAGGCAGCTTGCCTGCATGCATCCTGCTCCGACTCACCACCACCACACCTGCTGTCTACCCTTGATCTGTGCCCTGAAAGTCTGTGGATTCCCCCTCACCTCCTCCACTGTGGTCCAATACTTCCATGTAAGTTTTAGCTAATGCTTAATACAAAAACTTTTAAAATTCATGGTCAAGTGCCTTGGTCACTTGTTGACAAAATGACAGACATGCTCCTCATGCAATCACCTCCAGAAAATGTCCTGTCACCAGAATGTCAAGCTGTCACACTGGCATTTATATGGATTTTTAATAAGATCCAGTCAGGCCAGCATAGGTGATCCAAAACCTGGCATGAAATCATGGACTGGCTACTACCCTTGTGCACTACCCTTCAGAAAGTGGTGTGTTTGATTCAGAAATGTTGGGTAAGTATGTTTTTTTTTCATATATATGCCACTTTGATCATTGAACAGCCATCAATACTGAAGTTGAAAGAAAAAGACGGCATGAAAGATTTGGCCAAACTCCAAACATCAACATTAAGTACAGTTTAATGATAGGAAAAGCTGGAGAAACCTCCCACTTGGAGGCATGGCTCTTCAGCAAAGAAACTCCAAGTTTAAGAGGGCATTTGCCAATGGCTTACAAAGATCCATCTGTTCTCAAGTGAGAGTGTGTTCTGTGTGAGCAGCTCTTCCTTTTTGTGTTCATCAAACTGTACTGGATGTTTCAATGTCATTGGAGTTTGGCACAATGCTTTTCTTTCTTTGATTGTGCTCATTAAACTGTATTGGATGTGTCAATGTCATTGGAGCGTAGTCTGATCATTCTTCTGTCATGTGTGCAGTGTGGGTTTGCTCCTGTGCTCCAGCAACTGCCTTTACCGTGGAATGGAGGAATATCAGGGGATCCATATATATGGATCATTGAAAAAAAAAAAACAGTAAAAAAAACAGCATCTTTGTTAAATGGAGAGCAGATAGATCTTTGTAAGCCATGGGCAAAAGCACTCTTAACCTTGGAGTTTCTTTGCTGAAGAGCCCTGTTGGATTATAAATAGTAATTATTTGAGAATTTCTGAGCCTGTGCTTTGTACTTTGTGTGACACAGTGGAATACCCCAAGTCTGTCCTTACAACTTCAACTTTTAGTGAGCCTCTTGGCTATCCAGGTACCATCTAAAGATGAGTTCCCTCTCTGCTCTCTGCATTATCATTCCAGCACCTTGGTGTCAAGCTGGCCAATCTGTCACAGACATCTATTTATGTTACACAGTCTATTACTGTATACACATATTATATTTGGCTGAATTTTTGATGCGCAACCTACTTACTGCTGCTGTTTTGTGAAGCACAAAATAATATTTCTATACCATCTTTAAATGCCTACATTCATGAATAATTTAAGGCTATCCAAATGCTTGTGGAAGATCACCAGATAAATGTCAGTACATTAGCAAATAACAATTAAGGGATTAAATTGGACAGATGGTTAGATACCTGACTTCAGCAAACCAAATTTTAATGTAGACAGAGAAAATTCTGAAAGATCTGCTCATCTCTTAAATGTGAAAGCCCCAAGTGCTCTTACCAAATCGTGTTACTATGACAATGTTTGTGTAAGAAGCTCTACAAATGAACTAAGCCTAAATAGATCAATTAGGACCACTAACTTCAAAAACACGCACCATTTGTACATACACTTAAATATTCATGATCAGCATCAAATAAATAAAGAAAATTATGAATATTGCAATTTAAGGATGCACTTGAAAACATAACTGTAATATGCAGTGTATTAATTAGTAAATTTCCATAATGATTCTTCATTACGTAACTATACAGCTGTGTTCATTCACTTTTTCATAAAAACACACAGATTTTTCATCAAACTCTTTTATAGTTGCTGAACTCAGATAATAACATATTTCTTATAATCTCAGTTCCTCTGCTGTTCCTTAAAGTATTATTGATTTGAATTTCATTTAGAGGAATTCAGAAATAAAACTAGGTTTACTCTACTGCTCGAGGGACATTGTGGCTGAAGGACAGTTCTTTCTAAAACATACTGTTAAACTGACACTGATGTATAGTACTGCATGCAAATGAATGTCCTTGATATAATTTCTCTTGTTACAAACATTGTGTTAATGTAGAAGAAAAAATATAGAGTTGTACACAGTTATTTATATAATATTGTTCTTTATGTGCTGTCTATTTCTTTTTTTCTCAATGACAAAACCTACTAATATAGGTAAAAAAACATATGGTCCAGTTGCTTTTTTATGTCAAAGCTTGATTGAATTGGATAGGTTTTAAATAACAAAGACCCAATAATTAAGCTACATTGCACTAAAGCCTGATAAAATGTTCTTTTTATTTGTTTTTATCTTTGTTCTTGGCATTGCTATATGATGGTTTTACTGCTTTGCTGTTCAGTAATGTATAACAGATATATAATACTGTGTATGCAGTTGTCAGGAAAAAATAGCAAGCTTGTAGAGATATTATGGATTTCTGTATGAATGGCTAAAATACATTGTTTTTATTTGAGATATAGCATTAAATAGTCTTAATAAAAACATGTACATTAACATATCTTTAGTGAAGTAAACTAAGAAGGTCATTAATTGAAAAGGTATGTAAACCTCTAGGATTATTCAATCATGTGAAAAGCAAACAATTGTTCACTTGTGTCAAGATTATTGATTCCTTTAGTAAATCAGCCTCAATGAATCAGGTGCTCCAATAAATTCAAGAATGGATTTGACCTACCCTGCCATGCAAAACAGTTAATGTTTTTGACAAAGATAACAGATGTTATATAAACAACATTAAGGCCTCATACACACAATGCATTTTCTGGCGTTTTTTGCATCTCTCCATGTTAGTCAATGGCCCCATAAAAACGCAGACGTTTTTGAGCTGTAGATGGCATCGGCATTAGTGAGCTGAAACTAGAACCAATAGCCAGCGCGTTCTGAGGCTGTAGCGTTTTGCCACTTTTTGACACCGACGCCGCAAAACGCTCACTAACACCAACTAACGCCGTACCGTCGTTATCCGGCGTTTTTTGACGCCGAAGTTTTTAGGTTGAAAAATAGCAGAGCGATGATTTTTTTTAAAAAAACGCCTATTGATGCCGACGCTCACTAACGCCGATGCATAATGCCGAAAAACGCAGATTTTTTTTCCTTGACGTCAGACCCGACGTTTTGTTTATTTTTTAAGAAATGTCCGTGTGTATGAGGCCTTGATCATCTTTTCTACTGTGAAGCATAATGGAGGCAGTATAAGGATGCTTAGCTACTTAACTGCAATAATGGGTAAATGAGAGGTGCATCTGTGATCTACAATACAAAAGTATCTGGGTTATGTTAAATAGTAGGAATCCAAAACACAAAAGATAGTCAACAACAACTGGTTTAAATTAAATAAACTCAGAATTACCAAATCAGAATTCACTCCCATTTAGATGATTTGGTGTGATCCAAAACTGAACTTAAAAGAGAAGTTTGGGATTCTTTAAAAAAATAAAATAAAAACATAAACATATACCGTATTTATTCGAGTATAACGCGCACACGTGTATAATGCGCACCCCTAATTTTCGATTAAAAATCGGTATAAAATTTTGTTTCACTTTTTCTCGGCTCAGACCAAGCATTGTAAGTGACAAACGTTGTTGAACACATGCGGCCATGATAAAAATCATTTTATCAACAACTTTGAGCTTGAATGAAGCGTCATATGCAGAACGTTTTCTCTTGATACCCTGAGTTGCCATCGAACGGGTACCAGTATATCAATAAAAACATGAAGAACACTGAATTGTGCAAAACAGCAATGCCTACCGTAACGTGTGGGCGAGGCGAGGAAAGGAAATGAAGAGGCGACCATACGTAACAGCGGATAATAAGAATTCTCACCCCCAGTTCGGGCCGCCCACTGTACGCGACGAGGGGACGTCGCGGAAAAGGCGCAGTGCGAACTCACAATTCGCCTGCGTCCTCATGTGACTTGCCGCCACTGCGTCACCCCACCCCAGCCCTCGTTTATAACGCGCACCCAAACTTTGATTTCTTTTTTTGGTAGAAAATTTTGCGCGTTATACTCGAATAAATACGGTATATATTATATTTATGGTCGTGGCCCTCTGACCGAAGATAGATGTGGATCACACAAACACGCAACAAGACTTACAACATAAATAGACCTGAGGTGTGCCTTGGTTATCTTGTCGGTATGCCAAGTGAAGGGGGCATACCCTATATAAGTAATGGGTAATAATGGAGAAGAATGTGCTGAGAAATGCCCTGATGGGATGGGAAGGAGGGTATCATGCACTGGAACCGACAAAGAGCATGGAGAGTGAGGTGCTTAAATACCCTCTGGGCTCCTCCCATAAATTCAGGCCAGCCCACTGGCCTTCCTACTTATGGTCGTGGCCCTCTGACCGAAGATAGATGTGGATCACACAAACACGCAACAAGACTTACAACATAAATAGACCTGAGGTGTGCCTTGGTTATCTGGTCGGTATGCCAAGTGAAGGGGCAAACATATGCAGTTTAGGGAAGTAGTCCTGAATTGGTACAATGAGCAAGCTTGGTGAAGGCTTGTGCCATCTCCAACTGAGGATTCGGAATGTATCTAGCCAAGCAGCCGGACTTCTATCTGCCTAATTTATTGATCACATGGTCTGATACTGCATGCTGAGATGCTGCTGTGATCCGAAAGGAATGTCCGGAGTACCAGCAGGGGTCAAGGCCAAAGTTGGACAGTAAGATTCTGACGTGCCTGATGAATTGGTTGCCACTTGATGGGCTGATAGGGAAAGGCAATAACGGGCTAGAGTCGGAGAGACTGGGTAGGTGAGTCAGTAGCTAGTCAAGCACCGCAACTGGGCACCAGGAGTTTATAGTCCGGAAGAGACTGATGTCGACCCCGGGTATGATCTGATGGGTTTGGAGACTTCTAGGTGATGGACGTAATGGTTTTGGAAACTAGTTAAGTGGCGTCTGTATGATACCTGGGTGCTAGCGCAGCTGATGGTGAATTTGTTAGGCCGCAAAAGAAACATAGTAGGATAGGTAGATGGCCGCTTGAATGACGGCAATCCATGGTTAGCTGTGACCAAGGATGGGCGTTAGGTCGGTTCCAGGATACTGCTGAAAAATGAGCCAAAATTGAAACGTGATAACGCATCCGCTGCGATTTGCTTTGCCTTGGATATGCTTATGGGTATATTGAATGGTGGTTCGAATGGGGAGCGACTTGTACCTACCTTTGTTTACGTTTTTGGCCATAGCCTGGTTGTTAGTAGCGAAGACCATGGTTTGTCCTGTCCAAGTGTTGCCCAAGACCTTAGCAGCTGCCACGATTGGGTACAGCTCAAAAAGTCAGGATGACAGAGAAACCTGGAATTAACAGGATTTCTGGCAGCCAAGGACCTGCGAACCAGTAATGGCCAAAAAATTGCAGCAAAGCCTGTAGAAGCTGCAGCATCTGTGACTACCTGTGGTGATGCAGCTGATGCAGTGGGGATAACCTTAATATGCCATTACAATTTGTGCGGAACTCATCCCCCATTTCTAAGTCGGCTATGGCTGCCGGGTCTAACCTAATGATTTGGTCAGCACCTTGTACATGAGTAAGGAAAACTAGGAAACATGAAATAAAAGAGTGGCATTGAGGAATAATTCTTATTTCAAAATTGAGTGTCCCTAGCAAAGTCTGCATCTGTTTCCTAGTACCCCCTGCGAGAGAGTAAAGTCATGAACAACCGACCTGATATGGGCTAGTTCATTGGGAGGCAGGCTGGCTTGCATGGCATGTGTGTCCAAAGTGACACCTAAGAAGGTGATGGCTTGTGCCGGGCTTTCCGCTTTGTGTTCGGCTATGGGAACGTTGAAGTTGTTGAACACCACTCTCAACCTATCAAGGTTTACAGGTGGTATGTCTGGTCGCTTGATGAGTAGAAAATAATCTAGGTAATGGATAACCATCTGACACTGGGCTCGGTGTGACAGGCTCCGCGAAAAATACTGCTTGGACAGCTACGTCGTATGATGTACATTTCAAGGAAAAATCCTTGGAAGGAATCAGGGAATTCAAGCTCGGAATGTACGAAGAATGAGGTGCAGAAAAATTGCGCACTAACCAAAATTTATTGGAGAACTTACCCTTGACAAGCCCAATAGGGCTGAGTCTCCAGGTTTGGAAGGTTACTAGGGGAAAGGGCCAATCACAGATCCTTTGTCTAGTTTGGCCTGTAACAGGGTATCAATGGCCTATTCGTCGAGAGTTGCCGACTGGAGGTTTTCTGCACTCGTAAGTGGAGAGAGGTAGAGTGATGAGGCCGGTGTGGAATCCTGAGGTGGCGGGGGGGTTGAAGGGGTGACTTGTGGCCACATTTGTGCACCAGTTTGAAGTGTGGCCAATTGGCTGACAGACCGCACAGAGCGGGAAGCGTAGGCCAGCAAAGTGGCGAAAAAGAGTTCCATGTCGGTGACACTCAAGTCGCTCTTGAGACAAAACAAGAGGGTGTGTGTCAAAAGGGGGTGTGGAAGAGGGGAAAAGGACTGAGTGGGATACAGAAATTCAAGAATGAGGAAAGAAGTACAGGAACGAAATGACAGGCATTGATAGAGCCGACCGTGTTCTACGGTCATAGAACACTGTAAGGAGGAAATTTAGAAAACTCAAGAAAGTGTGTGGCACCTGAAGTGAGCCAGGAGGTGACTGGCCCAGTAACCGATAGCTCATGTGCCTGTCTGTGCTGAGCATAACGTGTGGACTAGAGCCTCAGGATGTACTGGGCAAGCAGCTGGAGTCTGGTACGGCCTATGTAGGAATGTTTCGGTCTGTAGATTTTTGACGTATGCTCGGTCTGCTTAACTCTTGCACTGTCAGCAAGTTGATGTTCAGCAACCTTGTCTGAGGTGGAGAGTCAAAAAGAGAGTGTAATGCATAGACATATGTGACAGTAACTAACGCCCAACCTTAGTATGCCGAATGGTGTATGTAAAATCAAAGATTTAGTGACAGAGTGCTGCAGAATAATGTGACAGGAAAGACCCGTGAACTACACATGACTAACGCTCTATCATTAAGGTCTTGGTATGGATCATACCTGTAGTAGGGGTGACATGAGTGAAAAATATATATCTCTTTTATTTTCCTACATGGGCTGTCCCACCCTTGTTATGCGGGTGACCCTGATGAAGAAGCGATCCCTATGTTGGGAGGGTTTTTTTTTTTTGGGGAAAACATCCAACCTGATGCAGGATGGGAACTTAACTCGACTGACCTAAGGAGAAATGACAGAAAATGATGAGTGGCCCGTATGTTAATGCCACTGGAGAAGAGTGGCCAATGAAGTGCCACTAAAATGATGTGGGACTGATTGTGTGCCACTGAAAATGTGCTTGTAATGGGGTTGTGTTTGTCCTTGCTCGAATCGATTGGTGATGATGCGTGCTTGCAGCGATTGCGAGGAGTTTATGTAAATATGTGTTTGCAGTGATTTGCAAGAAGTTTAGTCTATGCATGCTCGCAGCGATTGCGAGGTATTTAGGTTGATGTGTGCTCGCAGCAATTGTGAGGAATTTATGTAAATACACACATGCAGCGATTGCAAGGTGTTTTAGACAGTGAGTGTTCGCAGTGATTGCGAGGGGTTTGCGATGATGCGTGCTCGCAGCGATTGCACGGAGTTACAAAAATTTGTGTTTGCAGCGATTGCAAGAAGTTCAAGTTTGAAATGCATGCTTGCAGTGTTGCGGGAAGTGTCAAAAATGCGTGCTGGCAGCGATTTGCAAGACATTTAGTTAAGCATACTTGCAACGTTTGTAAGAAGTTTGTGTTTGTACATGCTGACAGAGATCGCAAGGGGTTTGTATAGTTACGTGATCGCAGCATTTGCTAGGGGCTTAAATGACAACACGTGCTTACAGCGATCAAAATGCCTGCTTGCTGTAATGTATGGAGTAACATGTACCTATGCTTGCAGCGATTGCAAGACGTGGTGCTCGAATGCATGTTTGCTGCGATTACAAGTGACTTGAGCGTGGGGGGAAAGCATGTCGCTGGAAGTTTTCTTTTTTTTTTTTTGTTTCAATAAATTTTTATTGAAGATTGTGCAGACATGACAAAGATTTTCAATCAATACAGACTATAAAAGATATACAATCTTGAAGAAAAATGAGAAGAACAACAAATGAGAATAAATGAAATCCTCTGTCTAGATTAAGGTGAACAGAGCATTCAACCAAGGAAGAATTATGCATTACATTCAAGCTTACTGAACCTAGAAGATCGATTTGTAACATAATGTAACAGTTAAAGTTATTCTGAACTGAAAAAGCTGAGTACTACTGAGGGTTACTGAAATCCTCGGGTGGGGGGGAAGGAAGTGGCGCACCAGGACCTTCACCTCTCTCGGGGACTCCCAGTCCGGGGGGTCCTCCCCACCCCCTTAGCATTGAGCTCCTCCGAAGGATCCCCAGAGTCAGGCTGTCCACCCCCGGCACCCACATGGGGACTCACTGTGCCGTAGGGGGGAGGCCCCGTCCCCGGCGCCCAACACCAGGCTGAAGGTAGCCCTAGAGCTAAAAGAGGGATAAACAAGAAAACCTTTTATATCCAAAACAAACTTTATGCCTACTAACTTTTTCTAATGTTAGGAAGAAAACATAACCTTCTGAGTTGCAAATCGTGAGGGAGAACAGAGGATAGCTAGATGTCCAGAGTAGAGGAAGGGACTGGAGGGAAGGGTAGAAGAAGTAAAGAAAAAGGATCAGAATAGCAGGGGAGAAGAGAAGTGAGGGGGCGGCTGTTGCTCCGTACCCAGTTCGGACAAAACTAACAGTTAAAAGGCTAGGGGGTTAGGGGGACTCCCACAAAGTTTGCCCAAGGTTCCCAAATTGATTCAAATTTATTTAGATTGTCTTGAAGAATGCTAGCCATCCTTTCCTGAATCATTAGCCAGGAAATTTTCCTAATAGCTGCTTTTAGGGAGACCCTATCCTGCTTCCAAGCTCTTGCTATCGTGATTTTAGCTCCTAAAAGTATAAAATGGATTCGTTTTCTGTTGGCTCTAGTGGCGTCAGGGATGAGATCGTTTAGGAGGGCAATGGTAGGGGATCTTGGAAGTTTGAGGCCCATGAGCTTATGAATTATGCGAAAATTTTTTGTCCAGTATGGTCTAATTCTAGGGCATTCCCACCATATATGGGCTAAGGTGCCTTGGAGTTCACAAGCCCTGAAGCAAGACGGATCATGGTTTGGTGCAAATTTATGTATCCTGGTTGGGGTTAGGTACCATCTCATCATGACTTTCAGACTGGCTTCTGATATGGTGCTGTTGAGGATGTTCTTGAAGGATCTAGAGCAGGCCGAATGCCATTTGTCTAGGTCCCATTCAAATTGAAGGTCCCCTTCCCATTTAGTCATGAAAGCTGCTTTATTATTCGAGAGATTGAGTGCTTCGTAAATGAGTGAGATACCTCCCTTCTGTAACAATGGCTGACCACACCACTGTTCATAGGTTGTAATGGATGGTGGGAGAGGTTTTTCTTTTCAGATTTTATGGAGGAAGTTTGATATTTGGTAAAATCTAAAAGTTTCTGTGGCAGGAAGTTCCAAAACCTCTACACAGTGTCTATGAGTTAATGGACCTCTAGATGTGAAAAAATTACCTATACGGAATAGGCCTTTATCTAGCCACCACTGAAAAGCTTTGATGTTTAGTCCCGGGGGGAACTCTGGATTGTTGAAGAGGTGAGCTAAAGGTTTGATCGGTGAGATCAAGGACGGGTTCCGTTTAACCTTGTCCCATAAAGCTAGTTCATTGGATAAGGTGGGGGCTAAAATGGGGGGTCTATCCTTGGGATTACACCATAGGAGAAAATCCAAGGTGTGCCTAGGGGTTGCTTCCCTCTCAATCCGTAGCCGGTCCTGCTTTTCCTGTCTGGAATAAACGGATGAAATTTGGGCCAGTCTAGCCGCCTGGAAGTATTTTCCTAGATTTGGTAGACCCACACCAACCCTCCGCCTATTTAAAAAAAGGCTTTGTTGAGGGATCCTATAGCCCGTGTTGCCCCAGATGAATTTGAGGATTTTGCCCTGGAAAGAGGTCAGATGCTCCTTACGGACAGGGACGGGTAACGAACGAAAGAGGTAGAGCAGTCTGGGGAGCACCGTCATTTTGACTGAGTAGATTCTACCCAGCCAGGAGATGTTTTGCTTTGACCAGGAAGTAAGGTCCGCCTCAAGTTTACGGAATAAGGGAGGATAGATGGAATTATAAAGGGTTTCGTATTTAGATGTCAAGTTGATTCCTAGGTAGGTGATTGAGGAATCAGTCCATTTGAATTTAAAGTCGGACACGAGTTTGGAGGCAATCTCCTGAGGTAAGGAAATATTAAGCGCTTGGGATTTGGAGTAATCGACCTGGAGCCCTGAGACCGTGGAGAACTGGTTAAGGAGCTGGCAGAGCAAGGGGAGCGTGGTTTGAGGAGATGTCATGAAAACTAGCAAATCATCCGCAAATAACCCACATTTGTGTTCCTGATTCCCACAGGAGACTCCTTTGATGCCTGGGTTATTTCTTATGGCAGTGGCTAGGGTTTCTATCGCAATAGCGAAGAGTAGAGGGGAGAGTGGGCAGCCTTGCCTCGTGCCTGTCTTAATCGGAAAGGGGTTTGAATAGAAGCCTTGAATCTTGATCATAGCCTGAGGGGAAGAGTAGAGGGCCCCTAACAGTCCCCGGAATCTGTCACCGAAACCCCATAGCTTCAATACGGAGAACAGGTAAGGCCATGAGATTGAGTCAAACGCTTTACGTAAGTCTAGAGAAAGAAGCATTCCCTTTTGGGCAGGACCGCCTGGCCAGTTGGATTGGAGAATGGAAACTAAATTAATCGCCCTTCTAATTTGGTCTGGACCCTGCCGAGCCGGAATAAAGCCTACCTGATCTTTGTTGATGTAAAGGTTTATGAATGTAGCCAGTCTATTTGCCATAATCTTGGTCAGGATTTTTAGGTCATTATTAATAAGGGATATAGGACAATAATTGTCTACATCCTCTGGATTTTTCTCTGGTTTAGGGATTACAGTAATGTACGCTGTGTTTAAATGTTTCTCGATAGGGTCCCCCTTCATGATAGAGTTGAAGAATCGTATCATATGTGGGACCAAGGTTTTAGAGAATGTTTTATAATAGGGACCTGAGAATCCATCTGGACCCGGAGCCGAACCAGGTTTGAGGCTTTTTATTACCTCCAACACTTCCTGTCCATGAGGTTTTTATGATTGACAGAGAGGGAAGGAAGGAGGACCCCCTCCAGAAATCTGTGAATGTTGTCGGCGTTTTCGTCATTCCCTGGGCTGTACAGATCCTCATAGTATTTTTGAAACGCCCCTAAAACCTTATTTGGATTAGAAGAGGGGGGATTACCATCAATCCTAATTTTGGGAAAAGTCAGGTTTCTAATCCTGGGAGAAAGCTTCCCGGCTAGAAGCGAGCTCATTTTTTTGTCATGGATATAAAATTTGTTTTTGGACCAGCGAATGGCCTTTTCTGCCCTGGTTGTTAGTGCTATATTCAGCTCTAACTTAGCTTTGTCCAATTTGTCTAGCAGGAGACCTGAAGGGTTAGACTTATGTTCTGCTTTAAGTGCCTTAAAGGAATCCTCTAGTTTTAAAAGAGCCAGACCTCTTTCCCGTTTTATTCTAGAAGCTATTTGGATCAATTTCCCTCTAGAGAAGGATTTATGTGCTGCCCAGATGGTTTCCGCTGAAGAAGTGTCCGTTACATTAAAGGTGAAGAATTCCTGCAGGCTTTTGTCAATTTCACTATTGATGATAGGGTCCGAGAGTAGGGACTCATTGAGTCTCCAAAGCGATTCGGGGAAAAATTTAGATTTGAGTAGAATTTGCATCGTTATTAGAGAGTGGTCGGAGAGGACCGTGTCGAAGATGTGGGCATCTATAATGGAAGGTAGGGTGTAGCACGGAGTGAGTAGATGATCAATCCTCGAGTATGAATTATGAGGGCTAGAAAAATGTGTAAAGTCCCTCTTAGTGGGGTGTTTGTCCCTTCAGACGTCCACTAAATTGTAAGTGTGAAGGAGCTTGGCTATTCTGAGGCTTTCTCTGGATGGGTGTAGCAGTTGGCTACCAAGGGGTCTAGATTTGTCCAGGGATTGGTCAAAAGCTACATTTGAATCCCCCCAAAGATAATATTGCCTTCAAGCAATAGAAAAAGGGTTTCTAGCATTTTCTTAAAAAAATTATATTGGCCTTTATTTGGGGCATAATAAGAGATGAGGGAAATCATTTGTTCGTCTAGTGTGCCTTTTACTAAAATGAATCTGCCCTCTGGATCTTTCACTTCGGAAGTGCATTTAAAATTACATCTTTTAGAGAGGAGGATCGCTACTCCTTTCGTTTTTGATTCACCACTAGCCAGAAAAATTTGAGGATAGTATGAGTGCAAAAATTTGGGGTTATAACTAGAGGGGAAGTGGGTCTCCTGAAGCAATATTATATCCAATTTCAAAGATTTATAGTGATCTCCAATTTTTTTACGTTTAATGGGGGAATTAAGACCCTGAACATTGTGGGTTGCGACTTTCAGAGGGCCTCGAGGTGGGTCAGCCATCATTAACAGTGTATCTAGGGAATGCTAGAATTGAAGGACTCACCTGAGAATGAAAATACTTAGGATCACAGTAGCCTTGCGTAATCCTGTAGTCTGTGAATGAAGCAACAGCCACCCTAGAAATGGGGAAAAAAAGAGAAAAGAGAAAGGAGAAGGAGATAGAGAATAGAACAATGTGCAAACTTAATCTAGCAGACCATGTAAGAATGCTGAGGGGCCCTGAAAAGAGCCATTTTCTCCTACAAAGGGAAGAATGACCAAGGGGGGAGAAAACATAGAGCCCCTTGGGTACCCTTTGAGACAAATCGTAACATCTGGCTGTAAAAACCAGACTGCCCATCTCCATACTGTCAATAACGGACAGGAGGAGAGGGGCGGAGGCGCAAGGGGGCCATCGTCCACCCTGAGGCCCAGAAAAGAACTTAAAGATTATATACAAAGACCAAACCTTAAACTCGCGTATGACCACAATCAAAATTGACTTCCTCTCCCTCCCATGGGCTGAGGAGGTAAGGAAGCCAAACAAACAAAAAAGAGTCTGAGGACTGAGCTAAGTTCATAACTTCTTCCTGGAGAGGGAGGAATGATAGTAGTTTCTTCAAGAATACCTATAAAGGGGGCTTCCCCACCTTAAGGGGGAGAGGTGTCTGTTTCCCCTGGGAGGGGAAACTACTTCGGGGTTCTGTCCTTAAGGCTTGTATAAATTGGGTTATAAGTGGTAGAAGAAGGCTTCAACTGGTAAACCCCTTTACTTTCTAGAGTTTTATATCGCTGAGAAAGGACCAGGCGTAAAACCAGCAGTATGTGGGAGTAAGTGTCAGTTGAATTCTTTTAGAGATGTCCATGAGCCGAAGAAGAAATCAGGACCAGGGAGGCTATCCCTAACCCCATAACCCCCACTCCTTTCAAAAGAGTCATTGAGGCCTTGAAGATTGATAAGTTCAGTTGAGAGAAAGGGGACTGAGTAAGAAACCCTCTGCAAGGTGATGAGGGCAGGGTAAGAGTTCCAAGAGGAGCAGATTTAGAGGCCCCATCAAGGAGGACCATTTTCTTTAGCCCGTTTTGGCTTGGCTTTTTTCCAAAGAGGTGTTCTGGGACTTGTTGGGGACTGTCTCTTTGAGGAGCTAGAGATGTTGGAGGTATCCATACTGGATTCTTGGGAGATCAGGCTTAGATGAAGGAAAAGTTTCTCCCCCTCTTGAAGGGAGGAGAAATCGTATTCCCTGCCCTTGAGGGAGAATTTGACGGCAAATGGGAAGGCCCATTTATATTTGATCTCCTTATCCGACAGGACTGACAGAAGGGGTTTGAGACTCCTTCGCTTTTGAATGGTCGATGGAGCGAGGTCAGCAAAAATCTGGACCTGGTGACCTTTGCACAGGATCTTGTCGGTGATTCGAGATTGTTTCATGATCCCTTCTTTTATGGCATAGAAATGCGGTTTGACTATTACATCTCTCGGGGAGCCGTCTTTACGTGGGGGGCCCAGGGCTCTGTGGGCTCTGTCCAGTTCCAGCCGGTGTTTTGGTGTATCCGGCAGTAAGGTGGAGATCAGATTATGTATTGCTTCTGGAATATCCCTAATCTCTTCCGGCAGGCCCCTTACCCTGAAATTATATTGTCTGGATCTGTTTTCCAGGTCGTCAATTCTTGAGAGGGCTGTGTCCAGTTGGTCCTGTAGGGAACTGAGGAGGTCTGAATTCTGATTTGAAGTTGCTGCGGTGGCTTCCAGCTTGTTCTCAATCGCTTCAATCCTGTTTCCCAACATTTGAAAATCCGATTTAATTTCCCCTATAATGGTGGCAATCGTGTTAGCTAGTCCCCATTCAAGGAGAGCTGAAAATTTATCGTAGAGACCTTCCACTTGTGAGGACAAGTCCTGGTTGGGTAGGATCAGAGAAGCTGGTAGAGGGCTATTCGGGTCCAACTGTGGGGATGTCAGCTCCCCCCGGAACCTCCCCAATAAAGACTCGGTGGAAGAGGGTGAGGGGGTGGTGGGTAGGGGCTTCCCTCCCTTCATCGCTGGAGTGTAATTCAGAATAGCTGGGGATAACACAGGTCTGGGATCGGCATATCCCGAAGATCCTGGAGTCTCAGGAAGGGGTCCTTCTGTATAAGGATTATCACGGCCTCCTGAAGCCATCCCTGGGGCCTTAGAAGCTCCTAAGTTCCCTTGAGGGGTTGCCGCAGCAAATAATTGACTAAGGTCCTTTTTGGCCGCAGGCCCAGACATGAAGAGAGGATTTGGTCTTATGGTTCGGAATTTGTGGGCCTTTTCTGGATCGCTGGGTTTAATACAGTGTGAACTCCGTGATAAACCTGTATATCTGGAGGTTCAATTAGGCCTTAAGAAAAGAGAGCCTATCTGGAGGTGTAAGGATTGCACAGGTGAACTTCAAAGCCTCCTTGCAGAAGGATGTCTGACTTGGTGTAACCTCCAAGGGGCCAAATGGTCACACTGCAACCCTAGGAGTCGACTGGGGGATGTTTAGAGTCACATAGGGGTTAAAGCAATGGTAAAAAGGCCTATGCGGCGGCCATCTTGGAACACCCGGGCGGGTGTCTAATATCTTTTTTTACGGTATTGGACTCAAACATTTTGTTCCTACCGCCTTCCTTTATTGTCCGCTGGAACCAGAGAATAGCTGGGGCCTGTTGTGGGGCTTTGAGGCTGTTTCCTGAGGTTTGGAAGGTCCGGGACTATCCGTAGGCCGCGGTCGCGGTCATCTTGGTACACCCGCGAGGGGCGGTTCGGCTCCGGATCTTTATCGCCGCTGCCTCCTCCGCACTTGCTGAGATGCCCCAATGTAGCTGGGGGGTAGCGGAGACTGCGGGCTGCCTGCTGCCCGTGAAATGGCTTCTGCTCGGTCTGGCTGAGAGGACCCCGGGCGGACGATGGTGCGGAGCTCCGTTCTATGCGACCATCCCGGAGCTCCCGCACATGCGCACTCGGAAGTTTTTTTTTTAAGGTGTTATTCGTTCTGTGCTTGCAGTGATCACCAGGTGTAGTGCAATCAAAGGCGTGCTTGCAGTGATTGCAAGAGCCTGTACTGATAAATTGCAGCAATTGCAAAATTGACCTATAGATAGGTGAAGGATGAAGATAATAAAAAATAGAAAGGGGGTGTATTATGGCTGAACTAACCGTAACTGTGCTTGGCATGGAACTTGAACCGATGCCATAGATCGATACGAATCGGTATTAAGGAAGAGACACAAACCGATGCGAATCGGTAGTGGGCTTTAGCAAAATGTGGGTCGACTTAAATTACATGTGAACTGATTTGCTTCGATGCAAATCTGTGGTAGGAAATAACATGAGCTGATGCAAATCGATAGATAAATTGACGATAATTAGCAGCATGACACAAACCTATTTGACTCGGCAGAGCAATAACATAATTAATGCAAATTGGTAGTAGGAACTGACATGAACCGATGCGACTCGGTAGTAGGAACTGACATGAACCGATGCGACTCGGTAGTAGGAACTGACATGAACCGATGCGACTCGGTAGTAGGAACTGACATGAACCGGTGCGACTCGGTAGTAGGAACTGACATGAACCGGTGCGACACGGTAGTAGGAAGTGACATGAACCGATGTGACTCGGTAGTAGGAAGTGACATGAACCAACATGAGTCGATAGTAGGAAGTGACATGAACAGATGCGACTCGGTAGTAGGAACTGACATGAACCAACATGAGACGGTAGTAGGAAGTGACATGAACCGATGCAAATTGGTAGTAGGAACTGACATGAAGCACTGTGAATTGGTAGTGGAACGACATGAACCAACATGCATCAGTAGTAGGAACTGACATGAACCGATGCGACTCGGTAGTGGAAGTGACATGAACCGATGCAACTCGGTAGTAGGAACTGACATGAACCGACATGAGTCGGTAGTAGGAAGTGACATGAACCGACATGAGTCGGTAGTAGGAACTGACATGAAGCACTGCGAATCGGTAGTGGAATGACATGAACCAACATGCGACAGTAATGCAAGTATAGGGCGCAAATATCAACAAGCATACAAGGAAATAAAACACAAGGGGCATAAATGACATGAATCAACTGCTTACAGTATCTTAGAAACTTGTGTAGTCAAAGGTGGTAGTCCAAGGAAATAGCACCAGAGGCAGCCTTCAGAGGATGAACCGGAACCCAGGATCAGAAACAAACTGAAAGAGAGGCAAAGAACAAAGAGGCGCCTCTAAGTGCAATCAACAAGGTACAATAATTTATTGAAACGGTTAAAAACACTCACAAGATCCCAGGTAAATATAGGCACAATCACAGTCCAAAGACATGGAGAAGGGGCAGGTGTAGGACGCCAATCCAACTGGTGGATCTCTCATGGGTCTCCAGAAAATGTCTGGGTACACTATGATGATCTTTGCCACCTTCTATGGCTCTCCTGTGCTGGCCGAAGCGACACCTCAGGGCCTAAGGTGCAGCTTCGGCCAGCACAGGAGAAAGATCATCATAGTGTACCCAGACATTTTCTGGAGACACATGAGAGATCCACCAGTGGTCTTAGGGTCTGGGTAATAGAGCAAATATCCAGGACTCTCCCGTTGGCGGAGCGGTTCAAGAAGCTATGTGCCAGGGAGACGTTCTGGATTTATACCTTGGATGTGTTGTTGCCTGGAGTTTTAAACGAGTGTATTGAAGTATCCACCATTTTATAACCATTTTTTCTTCCATATGCATTGTTGTTGTATACCTTTCTCCTCCCCCCGTTCCTCCTTTCCCCCTCCCCTCCCTCTTTCTTTCCCCTCACCCCTTCCCCCCTCCGTTTCCTTCTGCCCTCCCACTGGCCCCACCCTCTCCCACAGCTGTTCTGACTTATAGCATGCACACCATGTACACATGTGTATGTGCATGTTCCCACATATACACATATACATGTCCATTTCCCTTTATACTATAGATATTCATCACTCTTCACATACATTCTTCCGTTGTGTACATAGTTTATAAATATCTGCATTTTTATGTATACGCATATGTGTGCGTATGTGTGTGTATGTATGTATGTATATATATGTGTATGTGTGTATATATGTATATTTATATATATATGTATGTGTGTATATATGTATATATATATATATATGTATGTGTGTGTGTATGTATGTGTGTATATGTATACATATTGTCTCCCTTCATATGTATTCTATATATTTTTTTACATACTTTTTTATATATATACTTTTCAATATATACACACTTTTTTTTTGTATAGATATATATATTTTTTATACATCTTTTATACATTTTTTATACATTTTGTCTGTAGCATAGCCTTTGACATGTCCCCCGGTCCTTATCTTGAGCTTGTGGCTCATGTTGGCATGTCCCTCTGCATACAATTGTACAGACCCCTCCCATTTTTTTTGCTTCTCTATCACTACCGCTTTGCAGCTACTTCGCCTTATTTATTTATTTATTTAATTTTTTTTTTCTCTCCCCCTCCTTTATTCATAATTTACCCTGGTTCCCCCGCCCCCCTTGTTTCATCATGCCAGAATACACCCATATATGCATCCTTATATTATATCACATTTTTCCTTTGCCCATTCCTTATATTCCATTTTTTCTTTTGCCCATTCCTTAGATTCCATTTTTTATCCTTTGCCAAACTCAGTCCTTCATTTATCCCCTAGTTTTTAAAATTTCCATGCTGTTCCATCTGGTCACTCTTCCCCTCCCCCCTCCCCTCTCCCTCTCTCCCCGCCCCTTCCTCCCCCTTCAGTAGCTGTTTTAAATGAACTCCGTCAGTCCCAGGAGCACCTGCTATTTCTTCCCCTTCGCCTGAAGAAGTGACACTGGCTACCCACGTCATCGGAGCCTGCTGTCAAGGAAACGTGTCACATATGTGACGTCATCCACCTGAGACGATCGCTCCTGCGATCCCAGCCTCGTTCCCACACCGCTTCAGCCAGCTGTTTACCATCCATCGGTAGTGAACGATCGGAGACGCTGCAGCTGCACTGCTGATCATCTCCCCTAGCTGGATTGGCGTTCTACACCTGCCCCTTCTCCATGTCTTTGGACTGTGATTGTGCCTATATTTACCTGGGATCTTGTGAGTGTTTTTAACCGTTTCAATAAATTATTGTACCTTGTTGATTGCACTTAGAGGCGCCTCTTTGTTCTTTGCCTCTCAACATGCGACAGTAGTAGGAACTGGCATGAACCAATGTAACTCGCTAGTGGAATGACATGAACCAATGAGACTCGGTGACATGACCTGGTAGTAGGAAGTGACGTGAACCGATGCGAATCGGTAGTAGAAAATAACATGAAGTGCTGTGAATCGGTAGTGGAATAACATGAACCGACATGCGTCAGTAGTAGGAACTGACATGAACCGATGCGAATCGGTAGTAAGGAATGACGTGAATTGATGCGATTTGGTAGTGAAAAAAAATGGTATGAACTGATGCGAGTCAGTAGGAAGGGTAACCGATCGGGAAGATATCATGGACTGGGTAAACAACATGACTGGTATGAATCGGTAACTAGGTACATATTGGAATGTGGTAAGTATCTGATATGGATCGTTTGTGGGGTAGGACATGTACCGATGCAAATCGGTAGTCAGGGAAATTACATGAACAGAGTAATGACATAAAATGATCAAAATCGGTTGAAGGGAAGGCATGAACCGATACAAATTGGTAGATAGGGTAATAATACGAAGAGAGTAAGTGATATGGTTCGATGCGAATTGGTGTGTGTGATGCATCCGATACAAACCGTTGTGACTAGGCTCGAATCAGATTGTGGTGAGTATGCAATGGATTTGGTACAAATTTATTGTGAGGTGAATGGCATGATTGATACGAATTGGTTGTAGCATGCATGAAATGAATCTGATACGAGTTTGGTTGTGGAGTGCACTATGGCCTCAAATGAATACACACACCAACCAACCCCCGAGGCTAATTGAGTGCACCCAAGGCCCAGGTGGGTCTAACTACCACCTCAATCAGCCACAGAAGCCTGTGCAAACAATACATGCTAATCACCCAATGGATGCGATGGCAACCCCCATAGACAGTGAATGCTGTGAGCAACAAAGCCTGTATCGAGTGATATTGGATAACGACCAACAGTGGCTCAAGGCTTGGCTCTGAGAATGAATTGTAAAATAGGCAGAGGGAACCTACGAATCTACTATGCCTGTGCCATATGATGTCGGGACACGACCAACAACAACTTGGAGACAGCTAAGTACAAAAGGAGATGCAGGATAGGAAACATTATGAATTGTAACATAGCGTATGAAATGAAAGGCTTCGAATCCTACCTGCAGCAGCGAGCGAGAACCACCAACGAAGACCACAAACTGAGAAGCTGCAACACACTGGTAATGGAACGCACAGATTCACAAACATGAAGTGAGCTGGGGAGAGCCGGCCCAGTAACATGTGCTATCGTGCACTGGAACTGACAAAGAGCATGGAGAGTGAGGTGCTTAAATACCCTCTGGGCTCCTCCCATAAATTCAGGCTAGCCAACAGGCCTTCCTACATATACTCACCAAGGTGGATGCAGCATTACTCTGATGCTGCATCTGTCCCTTGCTGGATCTAAGACATAGCACCGAGCAATCAAACATCATTGGTCACTCAGCTCTCAGTCTTCAGGCTGCAGAGAGCTGGTGACTGTAAATTACCAGCCTTCTGCTCTGCCCTTCCAGTGCTCATTGGAGTTCTTGGCTGGGCAGGGGAAGGAGCGCCTGGCTCAGTCTCCCAGCATCACAGCTGAATGGCTGAACCAGCTGCCAGTCCAATTTACTGTAGGAACTGTGTTATTTGGATAATGAGCTATGTTGGATTTCAACCAGACATATTGTTTGGTGTTGAGTAGAGTTGAGCGAACCCGAACTTTGGGGTGTCCGTAACCCGGACCCAAACCCGGACATTTGAAAAAAAGCTTGGGTTCGAGTTCTGGGTTCGGGTATTTGATCACACATGTTGAATAGCTGCAGGTCAGCCAATCAACAAGTGTTTCACTGGTTTGCCCTTAGAAGCCTTCACAGCCATGCCTACTAATGGCATGGCTGTGATTGGCCAGTGCATCATGTGACCCAGCCTCTTTATAAGCTGGAGTCACTTAGTGCTGCATGTCACATGCTCTCTGGGTAGTGTAGGGAGAGGATGCTGCCGGTGCTGTGAGGGACAGATTGCAGATAGATAGATAGGTAGAGATTAGTACTACTACTGCTTTTAGGGACAGATTGCAGATCTCATCCTGCATTACAGAACGATCTGACTGGACTAAGTAGAGTCTACTGCTTAGAGGGACAAATTATTGTTCTAAAATCATCTTCTAGTTCTATAGGGTCAGGTTTCTGCTGTTGCTGTAGGGAAGGATTATTGTTCTAAAATCATTTTGCAGCCCTCTAGCACTTTCCAGGACTCTTTTACAGTCATTTTTGTGCCGAAAAGTTCGGGTCCCCATTGAATTCAATGGGGTTTGGGGTAAAGTTCGGGTCAAGTTCGGTACCGAACCCGGACTTTTTTCCGAAGTCCGGCCGAACCCACCGAACCCGAACATCCACGGGTTCGCTCAACTCTAGTGTTGAGGCCAAATCATTCAATTTTAGTTTCACGTGACCACCTTAAATACACCTTGAAGATTCTGAGGTCACATGGAAAAGGGTGTTATGGTCAAATGAGACTAAAATTTAATGATTTGACCTCAACATTAAACAATATGTATAGGGAAATGCAATACAGCTCCAAATATATTCCAGCAAACGAAAGGCTGTAATTAAAGCAAGAGGTGGTCCAATGAAATACTGACATGAGGGGGTTGATCCTTTTTCCAACTCAGTGATTATGTTTTTGAGTTTGTTTAATTTTTTTCTGACTTATTGGTGTTATATCTTTCATGTGGATGTTATAAGTTGCACTAGTAAATACAGCTGGATAAAACAAAAACTGTGTATGTCTTAATTTCAGGCTGCAATGCAACAATATGTGATTATTTTTTTAAGGAGGTGATTCTTTTCTATACCCACTGTACATAGTTAGTCAGATTGAAAAAAGACAGAAGAAGGGGGGGGGGGTTTCCTTCCTGATTCCCTAGAAGGCTATCAGATCCCTGCATCAACAATCTCTGGTGTTATTACCTATAAGTGTTAATATCCAGTTATATATTGTGCATTTAAGAATACATCCAGCTTTTTTTTAAGAAAAGCGATCTACTGACCTGGTCAAAACTACAGAACTAGATCTTGGGATCATTCCAGATGTTCACAGCTTACTGTGAAAAAGTTTTTCCACATGGGGAAGTTAAATCTCTTCTCCTCAAGAAGTAAAGCGCACCCCCTTGTCTTTTATAATGATCACAAAGTGAATAACTCTACACCAAGTTCACTATATGAACCACTTATGTATTTAACCACTTCAGCTCTGGAAGGTTTTACCCCCTTCCTGACCAGGCTATTTTTTGCAATAATGTACTGCGTTATTTTAACTGACAATTGCATGGTCATGTGATGCTGTACCCAAATAAAATTGATGTCCTTTTTTCCCCACAAATAGAGCTTTCTTTTGGTGATATTTGATCACCTTTGCGGTTTTTATTTGTTACACTATAAACAAAAATTTTGAAAAAAAACTATATTTTTTACTTTCTACTATAAAACAAAAAATGTAAAAAATAAAATTTCTTAAAAAATTTAGGCCAATATGTATTCTGCTACATATTTTTGGTAAAAAAAATCCCAATAAGCATATATTGATTGGTTTGCTCAAAGGTCATAGCGTCTATAATCTATGGGATAGACTTAGGGACTTTTTAAAATATATTTTTTACTAGTGAAGGCAGTGATGAGCAATTTTTAGCGGGACTGCAACATTGTGGCAGACAGATCTGACACTAAGTGACACTTTTTGGGGACCAGTGACACTAATACAGTGATAAGTGCTAAGAAATTGCACTGTCACTGTATAAATGACACTGACAGGGAAGGGATTAACATCAAGGGCAATCAAAGGGTTAAATGTGTTCCCTAATGAGTGCTTTCTAACTGTGGGGGATGTGCTGTGACTAAAGGAAAACAGAGATCCGTGTTTCTGCTTAGACACAAAACAAAACACAAGATCTCCATTTCCCTCTCTGGCAGAATGGTGGTCTGCCTTGTTTATATCACCGCTCTGCCTCGCTCCAAACGACATCACATCCACCAGACCCACTGATTGGCTCCCTCTGTATCCAATGACAGAGGGAGCGGGGCTCCAGCAATGAGCACGCCCAGAGCCGAAGAGGGAAGTCACGTACAGGTACGTGATTTTGTGCTTAAGGGCCACCCTTCCACAGTATATGTACGTGGGACGGTCCCTAACCTTCCTGGCGGTGATCCCGAGCGTGACTCGGGGTTAATTTTTACTGCCAGGAGCGGTAATCCCGAGTCACGCTCGGGGTAGCATTGCAGAGCTGTCAGCGGAGTCTCCTTACCTTCTCCTGGCGATCCGGCAATCCAGCGATGTCCCCCGCTGTGATCACCGTCATCTGACTTCCTAGTTCCGTTCCCTGCGAGCAGCAGCGGCGCATGGGAGCGGAACTGGGCGGGAGATTCAAAAGTGAAAACATAAAAGTGACACACACACATAAAATAGGTGGGATACATTGTAATCTGAGAGGATTACACTGTATCACCTCAGATCTGACACTTGATCACTGTACAGTGCCCCTTGCCTGCCATTTGTGCCCATTTATAACATGGCATCAAAAAAGCGCCACTTTCCTACAAAAGCGCTTTTGGACCAGTTGAGTGACAGCGACACAGAGGCGCTTGCAGAACTGTGGATCACCTGGGATGAAGGTAGATGTTGAAAGTGACAACCCTCTGGCATACCTGCAATTATTCCTCACTGAGGAGGTAATTGAAAAAATTGTCACAGAGACAAATCGCTACCAAGAGCAGCAATCCGCTACGCTGCATGCCAGGTTTTCCAGAAGCAGAAAGTGGGAACCGGTGACCAAAGAGGACATCTAGCAGTTTCTGGGACTCATCATTCTTCAGGGAGTGGTGGGGAAACCGCCAGAGAAATGGTACTGGACCACCAATAAGTTACTGGCCACTCCGTTTTTTGGCACCGTGATGTCAGAATACCGGTTTTCCCTCATCATGAAGTATTTCCACTTCACGAACAATGAAGAATTTGATGAGGCCACGCATCCTGCGCCCAAACTAAAAAAAATCTGTGAGTTATGCCAAATTATTGTGACCAATTTCCAGCGCACCTACGTGCCAGAAAGGGATGTCAGCGTGGATGAAAGTTTGATGGCCTACAAGGGACGCCTAAGCTGGTACAGTACATTGCATCCAAAAGAGCGCGGTTTGGCATCAAATCCTACGTGCTCTGCGAGTCATCCCCTGGGTAAATCTGGAATTCGGTCATTTACACCGGTAAAGGCACGAAGTTCAACCCCAGGTACAGCGGCTATGGGATGGCCACATCATCTGTCCTTACACTGCTGGAACCATTGCTGAACCAGGGATATTGTGTGACCACGGACAATTTCTACACATCTCTGGAACTGTATGAGGTTTTGCTACAAAGCAAGACTGATGCATACGGTACCGTTAGGCCTAACCGACGTGACATGCCATCTATGTTTGCCAAGAAAAAACTCAAAACCGGAGAAATGGTTGCCTGGCAGAAGGGTAAGATGATGGCAAAGCGATGGCGAGACAAGAAGGACGTGTGTCTCATGAGCACTGTGCACAGCACCTCCACTGCCATGGTCCACACAAGAGGTGGGAAAGATGTGCTGAAGCCGCAAGTCATGATAGACTATAACAACACAATGGGAGGTGTCGACAGAGCCGATCAGGCAATGACCTTTTATCCGGCTATGCGCAAACAGAAAAAAAAATATTATAAGAAAATCTTCAGGCATCTTCTGGAACAATGCCTTTGGAATGCATATATCCTGCACAGAGCAAAGAGTGACAAGCCTCTTGTTCATTTTGAGTTTATCTGGCAGGTGGCTCAGCGGATTTTTGTCAACCACCAGACGCCATCAGTAGCTGGGAACAGACCTGGACGTCGTGCTGTTGACGTTGTCAACTCAGAACGTCTGACTGGTCGTCATTTTCCCGACTACATCCCACCAACGGCAAAAAAGGCAGCACCTACCAGGATGTGCGTAGTTTGCTGCTCAAAGAGAGATGGCAATGGAAAAAAAGTCCGAAAAGAAACCAGATTCCATTGCCCCGACTGTGATGTCGGACTTTGTGCAGTGCCATGTTTCAAAATTTACCACACTCAGGATGTTTATTGAATTTTCTTTGTTTGACAAATTTCATTATTTTTCATTACATTATTGAATAAAATTATATTATTTATTAGATTATAATTCTTGATTTTGTGTTTCAAACTTTAGCACATCTGGGATGTCTACTAGAGTCTTGTTTGGTCAGGTTTAAGTAAGTATTGACTAAGAATTGCAGGCCTACAATACATTACACCAAATTTCCTTGCAAAAAAATTGTACCGCTTTTGGTACAAAATTCCTGACATAATCATACCACCAGGGAGGTTAAGCGGTTAAACTTAGTGATCATATCCCCCTTAACCTCCCTGGCGGTGTTCCCGAGTGTGGCTCGGGGTGGATTTTCAGTACCAAGAACGGTAACCCCGAGCCACACTCGGGATTGCATTGCTGGATCCAAGGCACGCTACTCACCTTGTCCCCTGGATCCAGCGATGTCCCCCGCCGTGTCTGCGGGCTGTGTCCGCCGCTAGATGTCTCTGTGTGCCGGGCTCCGTTCCCTGCGAGCGTCGCGTCGCACGGGGACGGAGACCGGCGGGAAATTCAAAAAACACACACAGCACATACAGTACACTGTAATCTTATAGATTACATTACTGTATGAAAACATTTCACATCCCCTTTGTCCCTAGTGGTCTGCCCAGAGCCCTACATGCACTTTTATATAATAAATGTCATTCTTTCTGCCTGGAAACATGAGAATGTCCATAGCAACCAAAAAGTGTCCCTTTGCGTCAAAAGTGGTTTTTGATCAGCTAGAAAACAGCGATAGTAAATAAGAATCATTTGCAGAATTGAGTGATACTGATTTTTGGGGAAATTTATCATCATATACTGAAAGAGACGACAGCGACAATTCTGCAACTGAGCAAATTTCAGTGTTTTTGGTTTGATTACATTATTGAATACATTTTATTACTATTACGTTATTATTTCTGATAATTATTTTTAGTTATTTATTATATTATAATTTATGATTTTATTTTTCAAACTTTTTCATACCCGGGATGTCTACTAGACTCTTGTTTGGACAGATTTAAGTGAGTAATTCCTAAGAATTACCGGCCTACAATATAAAACACCAAATTTCCATGCAAAATAATCGTACCGCTTTCAGCACCAAAAATCTGAAATAATCATACCGCCAGGGAGGTTAATTGCCTCTTCTTAACAGAGATGAAATTCAGTTCAGCTAATCTTTCCTTATAGCTGAGCTCCTCCATGCCTCTTATCTGTTTTGTTACCCTGCTTTACTTTTTCTCCAGTTCTCCCATATCCTTTTTGTGAAATGGTGTCCAAAACTAAACTGCATATTCCAGACGAGGTCTTATGAATGCTTTATGCAGGACCAAAATTATGTCTCTCTCAATAAAAAAAAAGAAAATATGTACTTGTTTTAAAAACTGCATTTTGTCATTTTATGCTATTAAGAAGATGTATGATCTAGCAGAACACCCATCAGTCCATCAGTCCATCAGTTGTATTCCTCCTAAAATGTATGTTACATGCATTGGGTTACCCCCAAAAGATGCATGAATATAACAATATAATACAAATTTGTATGCCGTGCACACCTTGAGATGCTATAATATAAAAGTTTGCATTATAGCTCATGATGCTGAATATATTCTAATAGGAACGAATATCTATACACCTAGGTCCTGAAACATTGGTCCATCGTGATTCACACGATAACGTGCTCGTCTGGTTATATCGCCCCCTGTGTCCGCCCCCCTGAGTATTTCCCATGTCTGTACACAGTTTACCGTAAGCATCTCAAGGTGTGCACGGCATACAAATTTGTATTATACTGCTGTTTTCATGTATCTTTTGATATGCATTTGGTATTATTATTATGTGATACTTATATTGATGTTCTCTTTTCTGTCAAGTAATCTCAACTCCAAATCCATGTTGTGAGGGGTCCTGAGGAAGCTTAACCACTTCAATACTGGGCACTTAAACCCCCTTCCTTCCCGGACCAATTTTCAGCTTTCAGCGCTGTTGCAGTTTGAATGACAATTGCGCGGTCATGCGACACTGTACCCAAATGAAATTTTTATCATTTTTTCCACACAAATAGAGCTTTCTTTTGGTGGTATTTAATCACCCCTGGGTTTTTTATTTTTTGCGCTATAAATTAAAAAATACTGAAAATTTTCAAAAACAATGCATTTTTCTTCGTTTCTGTTATAACATTTTGCAAATAAGTAATTTCTCTTCATAAATTTTGACCAAAAATGATACTGCAACATTTCTTTGGTAAAAATAACCCAAATCGGGGTTTATTTGGTGTTGGTGGATAGACAGATGTGACGGGGACTGTGGCAGATGTTTTGTGTATGGTGCCAGATGTGACGGGGACATACAGCTGTTTTGGGGACTGTGACAGATGTGACAGGGACATACAGATGTTTTGGAGACTGTGACAGATGTGACAGTGACATACAGATGTTTTGGGGACTGTGACAGATGTTTTGTGTATGGTGACAGATGTGATGGGGGACATACAGATGTTTTGGGGACTGTTTTATGGGGACACTTATGTGTATGGGGACAGGGGTATCAGTGTGCTTGGTGCACTGTGTGGGGGGCGATCTGTGAGAGCTTTCTGCATGAAATCATCATCATGCAGAGAGCTGTCACATAGCTGACCCCCGCACTGAGCTCTCACTAAGCTCGGTGGGAGGAGAACTGTCACAGAGACGTTCGTCTCTGTTTACAATGTGATGACTGTGATTGGACACAGCCGTCACATAATCGGGAGGGCCAATCACAGTGCCCATATCCCGATCTCCGCTCAGCTGGATCCTGTGATCATAATGGTCACAGGATCCAACCACAGCGTGCTACGTGGCCACGCTGTGAGCTCCCGTTCTGCAGGACGTATATGCACGTCCTGTCAGAGCGGGGAAGCTCCCACCCGGCCACTGTACATATACAGTGGTTAACCGCTTGCCGACCGCTGGTCGGCAATTGACGGCGACAGTGTGGCTCGATAACGCAAAACGCCGTCATACGACGGCGGCCGCAAGATCGAGCCCAGTGAGCACGCGTGCGCCGCTGGAGGCGCGCCCGCGCGCTCACTGTGTCCGGGGAGGGCCAGGGAGCAGGTGCGGTGGAGTCGATCTCCGCCGGCCACCCGCGATGCCCCCCCGGAGTGAGAGAACGGAGGTCCGTCTACATGGAAGGTGTGATCACTTCCCTTCTCCTGTTAGGGCAGTCCCCCCACAGTTAGAACACGCCCAGGGAACACTGTTAACCCTTAGAGCGCCCCCTGCAGGTTAACCCCTTCACTGCCAATGGCATTTACACAGTAATCAGTGCATTTTTATAGCACTGATCGCTGTATAAATGCCAATGGTCCCAAAAAGTGTCAAAATGTTCCGACATGTCCGCTGAAATATCGCAGTACCGCTAAAAATCGCAGATCGCAGCCATTACTAGTAAAAAATAAAAAAAATAAAAACCCCAGAAATGAATTCTCATCATCCGTAAACGCAACCACTTTTGCGCAAACCAATCAATAAATGCAGATTGCGATTTTTTTTAGCACAAATATGAGGAAGAATATAAATCGGCCAAAACCGATGAAAAAAAAAATTTTTTAATATATTTTTTTGGATTTGTATTTTAGCAAAAAGTAAGAAATTTGGGTTTTTTTGCAAAATTGTCGCTCTTCTTTTGTTTATAGCGGCGATCAGAAATGACGCAGCGATGATCAAATACCACCAAAAGAAAGCTCTATTTGTGGAAAAAAAAGGACGCAAATTTCGCTTGGGTACAACGTCGCACGACCGCGCAATTGTCAGTTAAAGCGACGCAGCGCCGAATCACAAAAAGTGCTCCGGTCCTAAAGCTGGAAATCTTTCCGGGGCTGAAGTGGTTAAAAAGCAAAACGCGTAGACCTGCTCTGCATTATACATCATGGTTTTCGGTACTTTGTATCGCTCAATATCAATAATGTGATCTAGAAATTATGTACAGGTCATGTTTTGGATGCTACTGTGTCCATTATTATAGCTATATTGTTAAATTCTTGTCTTTTTCTTTTTTATGTACACTCCAATAAATACAGTGCCTTGCGAAAGTATTCGGCCCCCTTTGAACTTTGCGACCTTTTGCCACATTTCAGGCTTCAAACATAAAGATATAAAACTGTAATTTTTTGTGAAGAAATTGTTATATCGATATTATTACCTGTGTCATCGTAGGTTTTGTACTGGACATGTATTAAAGATCTAGTGTAATAACTATAACTCGCTATGTTTCATGGCTTTTGGTACTACATATTACGTCTCGTCCAGATGCGCAAAACGAAAAATTGGTGAAGTCGGGGCCTTTCTAAAGGTCGAAATCCTGGCCTCGTGAAAAACACTAAGCCGCGACGCAGCGAAATTGACTGTTAACGCGCCAGCACGCTGCAACATGGGTTCGCTTTAAACGCAGGAAAAAAAAGGTGTTTATCTCGAAAGAAAACCACCATAAACTAGTAGCGACGCAGTAAAGACTAGCGGCGATATT
>BLSH010532834.1:455755-465971 GCA_018402905.1 Glandirana rugosa | reverse complement strand
TTTGCCACATTTCAGGCTTCAAACATAAAGATATAAAACTGTAATTTTTTGTGAAGAATCAACAACAAGTGGGACACAATCATGAAGTGGAACGAAATTTATTGGATATTTCAAACTTTTTTAACAAATAAAAAACTGAAAAATTGGGCGTGCAAAATTATTCAGCCCCCTTAAGTTAATACTTTGTAGCGCCACCTTTTGCTGCGATTACAGCTGTAAGTCGCTTGGGGTATGTCTCTATCAGTTTTGCACATCGAGAGACTGAAATTTTTGCCCATTCCTCCTTGCAAAACAGCTCGAGCTCAGTGAGGTTGGATGGAGGGCGTTTGTGAACAGCAGTTTTCAGTTCTTTCCACAGATTCTCGATTGGATTCAGGTCTGGACTTTGACTTGGCCATTCTAACACCTGGATATGTTTATTTGTGAACCATTCCATTGTAGATTTTGTTTTATGTTTTGGATCATTGTCTTGTTGGAAGACAAATCTCCGTCCCAGTCTCAGGTCTTTTGCAGACTCCATCAGGTTTCCTTCCAGAATGGTCCTGTATTTGGCTCCATCCATCTTCCCATCAATTTTAACCATCTTCCCTGCCCCTGCTGAAGAAAAGCAGGCCCAAACCATGATGCTGCCACCACCATGTTTGACAGTGGGGATGGTGTGTTCAGGGTGATGAGCTGTGTTGCTTTTACGCCAAACATAACGTTTTGCATTGTTGCCAAAAAGTTAGATTTTGGTTTCATCTGACCAGAGCACCTTCTTCCACATGTTTGGTGTGTCTCCCAAGTGGCTTGTGGCAAACTTTAAACGACACTTTTTATGGATATCTTTAAGAAATGGCTTTCTTCTTGCCACTCTTCCATAAAGGCCAGATTTGTACAGTATACGACTGATTGTTGTCCTATGGACAGAGTCTCCCACCTCAGCTGTAGATCTCCGCAGTTCATCCAGAGTGATCATGGGCCTCTTGGCTGCATCTCTGAACAGTCTTCTCCTTGTATGAGCTGAAAGTTTAGAGGGACGGCCAGGTCTTGGTAGATTTGCAGTGGTCTGATACTCCTTCCATTTCAATATTATCGCTTGCACAGTGCTCCTTGGGATGTTTAAAGCTTGGGAAATCTTTTTGTATCCAAATCCGGCTTTAAACTTCTCCACAACAGTATCTTGGACCTGCCTGGTCTGTTCCTTGTTCTCCATGATGCTCTCTGCACTTTAAACGGACCTCTGAGACTATCACAGTGCAGGTGCATTTATACGGAGACTTGATTAGAGAGAGAGAGTTTGCTGCACTGAAAGTAAAGGGGCTGAATAATTTTGCACGCCCAATTTTTCAGTTTTTTATTTGTTAAAAAAGTTTGAAATATCCAATAAATTTTGTTCCACTTCATGATTTTGTCCCACTTGTTGTTGATTCTTCACAAAAAATTACAGTTTTATATCTTTATGTTTGAAGCCTGAAATGTGGCAAAAGGTCGCAAAGTTCAAAGGGGGCCGAATACTTTCGCAAGGCACTGTATATATGATTTTACTACATTTGCGTTGTGTTGTCTCGTGACGTGCCCTCAAAGTCCATTTCTATGGGGGTAGCCCCATATTCTGTTGTTTCTGGCATTTTTCAGGACGGTGGCATGCTCACAAAAGCTTTCTTTTTTGTAACATGCATGTTTTTAGGCCTTAAGTGATTAACTTTTATCAACATTTAACCTCATTTGTCACATAGGGGTAGATTTACTAAAACAGGTGTACTCAGAATCTGGTGCAGCTGTGCATGGTAGCCAATCAGCTTCTAGCTTCAGCTTTTTCAATTAAGCTTTGGCAATAAAACCTGGAAGCTGATTGGTTTCTATGCAGAGTTGCACCAGACATTGCAGTCCAGTTTTAGTAAATAACCCACATAGTTACCCAATTAAATAGTGCATTAGGTCTGCATGTAATTGGATGTTATTATAATATATAGCATATTACATAGCTTGATGTCACCTGCAAACATAGAAATTATACTTTTAATCCTAAATGTTATATCATTTATCAATGTTGTATGTTAAAAAGTATAATTTGTCTATGTTTCTTCTTACTTCCTCGCAAGAAGAAAGCAGATTTACTTGACAATTGTGATTTTTTTTTTTTTTTTGTGAATCCATGCATTGTGATTAAAATGGTTTACTAACTTACTTTTTTTACCTTGACTGTTCTAATCAGTAAAGATATGAGGGTTTATTTATTAAACAAGAAAAAAACAATTGGGAAGTTCTGTCTATAGCAACAAATGATACTTTATGTTTCATTTTATGAAAAACTTAAATAATTGTGATTTGTTGCTTTTTGTAGCAACTCTTTTCCATAGTGCCATGCCCCCAGATTGTCACATATTTTACAATAACAGGTGACACAAGAATTGCACTGTTATTATTTCCTACTGCAGGAAAGTGTCCACCCAATTTTCCAGGAATGTTGTCAAATTGTGTAGGGGAAGACAGAACATATAAGGGATAGATGATCAGCCCTGGATGCAATCTTTCCCTGTCCCTTACCAAGTGTAATCACTTGCAGAAAATCATGGTCAGATGCAGCAGTTGTCAGCCTGTCATTTGTTTTTACAGCTTCCTGGCCACAGCTATTTCCATACACTGTGATTGCCACAGTAATCTGCTGCTTATTTGTAGTCATCAACGTGGCTGCAGCCCACTTCATGCAAACAAAAGACTGTCTTCATTTTTTTAAATACTTTAGATGAAGATCAGATCATCAAGGCCAGATTATCCACAGCTTTCCTTTTCAATCCTATTATGTTTCATTCTTTGCTGAAAATGGACCAATAGGAATGCAGTGGGAGGTGAGCAGCAGGAGAAAACAAAGAAGAAACAGTCATAGTTTCAGCATGCAGTGCATTATAAGTCAAAAAGTTTTGCAAATGCTGGGCTGTCCAGTAGAACCAAAGGTACTTGGTAAACAGGGGAACCCTTAGACCCCTTTCACACCAGGGCCGCCCAAGCATTAGCGGTAAAACACCACTAATTTGCGGCACTTTACGCTTGTTATAGCGGCGCTTTGGCGCTGCTATTCGGGAGGCAGCGGTGCGCTTTTAACCCCCCACTAGGGGTTAAACATGCCGTTTAGCGGCGCTTCCAAAGCGGTGTTCAGCGCTTTGGAAGCGCTGCCCCATTGTTTTCAATGGGCAGGGGCGGTGGAGGAGCGGTGAGTACACCGCTCCCACACCGCCACAAAGATGCGGCTTGCAGGACTTTTTTTTACTGTCCCACAAGCGCACCACCCCACTGTGAAAACATTTGGGCTTTCACACTAGGGTGTATTGGGTGGAGTGTTTCAGGAGCTTTTCAGTCGCTATTTGTAGAGCAAAAGTGCCTGAAAAACGTTCTGATGTGAAAGGGGTCTTAAAAATGCCAAAGGGGTGAATAATGGCAGCAAACCTACTCTCACAAGTAAGTCTAGCCATACACATTAAACACACTAAACAGCATGAATTGAGAAATGTCCACTTCTGACTAATGAATTCAATGAGAATTTAAATTGAAGCGCCACACCACTGCTAAGAGGTCCAGATACAACTTCTCTCCTCTTCATGTCCTCTTCAGGGACCTTAGAGTTTATTACAGTTTATTACAGTTACCAAAATAACCTTTGATAAATTTGTACATTTTATTCATATTCCCTCTTAAGCCCTTCTTGTCCAGAGTGAACAACCTTAATCTGGGTAATCGATCCCTATAGCTAAGATTTTTTTATCCCCTTTATTAATGGTGTTGTCCTTTGCTGAACAAATTCTAATTTAACAATGTCTTCCCTGAGGATTGGTGACCAAAACTGAACTGCATATTCAAGATGAGGCCAAACCAATGTTTGGTAAATGGGGAGAATTATTGATTTATCTCTTGAATGCTAATGCATGACAGTATTTTGCAAGCTTTGGTAGCTGCAGCTTGGCATTGCATGCTGTTACTAAATCTCTGATCCACAAGCACCCTAGATCCTATTCTATCTCTGGCAGCCATTCATATTGTGCAATTTCCTAGTGTATATTTGGTACCCAAGTGCATAACTTTACATTTGTCATTGTATTGAACCTCATCTGCCATGTAGCTGCCCAATCCTCTATTTTATCAAGGTCTTCCTGTAATGATGTCACATCTTGTGCCACATTTGTTTCTCTACATAATGTGGCATTAGCAGCAAACACTGAAATTGAGCTCTTAATTCCAACCTCCATATCATTAATAAACAAATTGAACAGCACTGTCCCCAAAACAGAACCCGGGGGCACATCACCCACAATCGTAATCATCCAGAGAAAAAGCAATTTATCTATACTCTTTGGAATTGTTTATGTAAACAGTTTCCTATCAACATGCATATCATTTCATTGACTCTAAAAGATCTTATTTTAAAACATTAAACATTCATGAGGTACAGTATCAAATGTTTTAGCTAAATCTAAGCAAACTACATCCACTGGAATTCCGCCATCCAATTTCTCACTTACTTCCTCATAGAATGATAAAAAGTTGGATCTTTTATAAATCTATGCTGATTGTCACTTATGATACCCTTTATCAGACAAATTTCTGTTTAGAGTCCCCCACCATTCCCTCAAATACCATACATAGTGAATTAAAGAGGAAGTAAACCCAGATTGGGTTGACTTCCTTTACATACCCGTGTAAATTAGAAGCATAATGGACTACTATGAATCGCACAATAGCCCACTTACCTGCAAACGAAGCCAGTGACGTGCAGCATTGTCCCCTGTGCTGGCAGTGTCCATCTTCTGCCCCTCTTCCTTCCGGGGCCGTGACTCCGGCTGTGTATTCGTTTTTACGTGCTGTATAACCTTGACTGCTGTTCTCTCATATCCCTTATTATCCATGTACTTGACTTATCTAGTCTATGTGAATCTGTTTTCTAACTCATTTAGGTGTCATTTGTACTTTGACTTACATAAAAGCAATAAGCATTCAATAATTAAAAAAAGAAAAATAACTTACATACTATTGATGTTAGTCCGACTGGTCTGTAGTTTTCTGGTATACATCACAATCCTTTTTTTGTAAATTAGTACCGCATTCACTCTATGCCAATCATTTGTTTCCATTGCAGACAGTAAGGTGTCTTTAAATATTAAAAATAGCAGTTTGGCTATAACTGTGCTAAGTTCCCTCACTCGCAGGTCTACACCATCTGGATCTGGCTTTGTTCTCTTTAAATTTCTCTTTTGTACTTGGTTTTCTGTCAACCACAGAAGTAATTTTGGGGAAATATCATTTATATTACTGTTAAGTCTATCAGAACTGCCTTTTTCATCTGTAAAAACTGAAGAGAAAAGCATGATTTAATACATTTGCCTTTTCCCTGTCAATCGTGACCATCTTCCATTGTTCATCTGTTATGGGGCCTATCTGTTCTTTCATAACTTTTTTGCTATGGATATATTTAAAAATAAAATTGGATTTTTTTTTTTAATATTTTATTGGTATTTTCAAGTGCTGATAGCATAAATCAACAGAGATCAGCAGAGATCATATCAGAGTTACAGAACAGTATATCTTCCAAAACAACAGGCTACTATACTAGTAGATTCCAAACATATAAACATTAGGAATGGTGAGAAACAAGCTTTAAGCCTTGATAAACTTTGGGGGGGGGGGGAGAAAGAGAAGGTCAGGGAAAGGGGGGAATGTGGCAAGCAATTGATGTCCATATGATGGTAATGCAATGACTCCAAGTTCCCAGAAAGGGCTGTTAGAGAGTGTTTCTTGGCAAATGCAATTGCGAGCTGATAGGCCTTATGCACCCTGTGACTATGACTTCCTTCATATCCAGCTAGTCTCTGGTAACTCCAGTCATAAAGAAAGAACATGGGTCCTGTTAGGTGCCATTGAAGTGGAGGGAGGGTGACAAACACTGGCTGAAGTACTGGCTTCCTTTGGTGGCAGTTGTGTAGTGAGCCTCCCAAGCTTAGGGTTGCTGCTTTAGTTTCGGAAGCCAAATGTCATTACCAGGAATAATTGACCTCAACTTGAAATAGATGTGCTAGATGCTGGAGGGTCGGGAGGTTGTTGCCTAGAGGCAGTGAGAGCTTGGAGGTTGAAAGTTTAATTAATGGTAGGATCATCCAACAGATGAGATGCCTTGTTCGGTAGGATTCTCTTGATGTAGATGTCCCATTTATGGTGGAAGCGTAGTGATTGCGATTGATGTGACATGACCAGATTTTGTTTTTCCATGCAAATAAAGTTTAGCAGATCCGTTTTGACATCCGTGATAGTGGGGGCAGAGGAAGAGGTCCAGTGCTTGAGGATAGCTCTTCTGGTTATCATGTAGCATGTAGCCAGCCAGGGTTTGTTGTGCTGCATAGCTTTAGTTTGTGTCTTTGGCTGGTCAGATAGTGAGATATCCAGATATACAAAAGGTAAGGCGTAAATGTTCCTGTGTGGTTGAAGGCCTGTTACTGCAGTGACTAGTGTTTACATTTGATTCCAAAAGTTTGAGATGAGGGGACAGGACCATAGTCTGTGTAGTAACTTGGGTTTTTGCGATTTTCACCAGGGGCAGCGTTGGCTGACTATGGGTTGCGGACGTCTCAAATGTGGAATGTACGCCCCGTGCATAATTTTATATTGCTGCTCACACCAGAATTCATTTGTGATGTAGTGGTATTGTATCCTCAGAATTTGTTCAAGTGCTGGAGATTGTAGATCTTTATTCCATGAGTTTGCAGAGGTGTTGTGCAGAGATATCCCCAGAAGGGAATTTAAGGGTTTGTACAAGCTGGAGATTTTATGGCTCTGGGAGTTCACGAAGGAGTCTATAAGAGAATGTCTGAATCTTAGTGCTCTTAAGGGGCACGTCTTGCATACAAAGCTGATGGCTTGTTGGACATATAGGAAGTGGCTGGGAGGAAGATTGAATTTTTGAGCTAGTGTAGAGAATTGGAGGGTGACCGCTGTAGAGGTGTCAAATAGTTGAGAGAATTGGGTTAGCCCCAATGATGCCCATTTGGCGAAGACCGCATATTGATGTGCCTGTGGGAACAGAGGGAGATTGAGGATAGGTCAGTGGTTCTCAACTCCTGTCCTCAGGACAAACTAACAGGCCATATTTTAAGTATTACCTTGGGGAGATGCAGACCAGAATACTGCAATCACTGAGCAGCAATCAATATCACCTGTGCTGTATTTCAGTTATCTTGCAAACCTGGCCTGTTAGTGGGTCCTGAGGACAGGATTTGAGAACCACTGGGATAGGTAGATGTTGGGATAGCTGCGGATGAACTCCCAGCTTTTTCCTAACCTCTCTCCAAGCCAGTACTGTATCCCGAATGAGAAGATTGTGTTTTGGGGGGGGGGGGGGAGATCTGATCCTACAGTGCAGCAAGGCTGATAAGCTAGCTGGGCATACCATTTGGGATTCTAGCTCAAAAGTTGAGTAACTAGATGTGCGTTTTATCCAGTCCAAGCAAGATTGTAGAGGTGAATATTCGGTAGGTTGACCCCGCCTACATGTTTAGGAAGGCACAATTTGTGAATGGAGATCCTGGGTTTGCAATTACGCCATATAATTACCGCTTTATGTATTTTCTGGACATCTATATGTTTCATGAGAAGGGTTGGAGTGGATACAGGAGTTTGGGGAAGCTCACCATCTTGAAAAGGTGACAGCGGCCAAATAGGGACACTGGAAGCTTGGACCAGTTTTCCAGTTCCATTATAATTTTTGTTATGATAGGGGAAAAGTTTAGGTGATATAAGGAGGAAGGCACCTTCCCTATTTTCATCCCTAAGTAAGTCTTGTGGCTTTTTGCAATTTTGAAGATTGAATTTGCCGCCCATGTGGGTTGGGAAGCCTGGAATAGAGGTACGATTTTGCTCTTTGAGAAACTGATTTTCAGGCCTGAGCATTTCCTGAATTGTATGAAAGTGTCTTGGATATGTAACATGTCTTCCTGTGGATTTGAGGTAAATATTAATATATCCATGATATAAAATAAGGAGACAAATGGTGCTGCCTGGGGATGGTATAAAGTGTGAGGGTATAAAAAATAGCCGATATATAAGATATAAAAAAGAGATCACCTGTTGTCAATATTGGTCTGATAAGGGTCCGTGGTTGTACTGCTGTGTGACTTTTCAGATGACAGGAGGGAAGCCAGCCCGGGAATACCAATAAGTGCTGTCACTCCGTGTTTCGATCTGGGACCACGTAGAGGGAGAAAAAACACAATGTGTGTATACGTATAACTAAAGCAGCACCTGAGTGCCAATCCTACTCACTCTTGGGAGAAGTCAGAAGAGCGTTCGTTGCCGGCTGCTGTGGTTGCCTCCAAAGAAGTCAGCTGACGAAACGCATAAGGCGGAGCCTGAGACGTCACGACCCACACCCATTCACTTGGCAGTGGGAACACGGAGATCTCCCGGCTAGCTGTTTCACAACAAAACGGCACAAAAAACTGCAAACAAGTCCTCAGCACAATCTTCTTCTAACAGACTAGTTGGAGGGTGGGAGAGATGGTGTTGTTTGAAAGTTTGTAAAATTCCGAGGTGTATCCGTTGGGGCCTGGAGCTTTACCAGGTGACACATTTTTTTATTGCTTCTGAAATTTTCTTGGTTGAGATTTTGTCTTCAATAGCGGGCAGGGGGATTTTATCTAGGAATTCTCATGCAAAAGTTTCGTCAAAGGGGTCTGGTCCATAAAGAGAGGCATAGAAACTTTCTAGGATAGCATTTATGTCTTTAAGGTTCATAGTGAGCGAACCCTGTGAATTTTTCAGGGCAATTATACGAGAAGGGGTGTGGGGGCCCTTGCATAATCGGACCAATAGTTTGCCGGCCTTGTTGCCATATTTGTGGTATTGGAGATCTGATACGGATTGGCGCAATTTTTCCTGCGCCGCTGCCCACTCGACAAAGCGGGGTTTAGCAATTCGCCAGGCCTCCCTATTTTCTGGGGAGTTTCGGTGACAGAGCGTTGCTTGGGCCAAGTGCAAAGCATTGCTGGCGTCGGTAACTTCCCTGGCAACTCTCTTTTTGTAGGCAGAGAAGTAGGAAATTATTTTGCCCCAAACTACTACTAATACTACTTTCCCAGCCTCCCATAGTAGATTTGGGTTAGTGACATGTTCGGAGTTGTTGGTTAGGTATTCTGACCAGGTTTCCTTGATGATATTTTGTAGTGTTAGATCATGGGCTAGATATGGGAAACGCCAAATTTTAATCGAGCTTTGGGTGTCAAGTCCCCTTAATTCTACTGATACTGGAGCATGGTCAGAGATTGCTATTAGAGATGAGCGAACTTCTAGAAGTCCGGGTTCTGCTGGTTCGGCCGAACTTCGGGACAAAGTCCGGGTTCGGGTCCGGACAGAACCCGAACTTTGTCCCGGAACCCGAACCCCATTGAAATCAATGGGGACACGGACTTTTAGGCACAAAAAAGGCTGGAAAATAGTCCTGGAAGGTCCTAGAGGTCTGCAAAATGAAGGAAATGTGGGTTAGGGTGGGACAAGTGACCTACAAAGAAATGGGGACAGGGAAATAACTTTAAATATTTTAAAAAAAATAAAAACATAAAAAATGCAAAAATGGAGATCATCTTCAAAATGTGTCTGAAAAGTATTAATTAACCACCTCCCACCCGGCCACTGCACATATACGGCCGGGTAGGAGCTTCCCCGTTCTGACAGGACGTATATATACGTCCTGCAGAACGGGGGCTCGCAGCACGGGCACGCGCCGCGCTGCTGCTGGATCCTGTGATCATTATGATCACAGGATCCAGCTGAGCGGAGATCGGGATACGGGCGCAGTGAGCCGCGCACGGGCACGACGCTCGGGGGCAAGACGTCCTGCATATATATGCAGGACAGTCTTGCCCCTTCGAGGATGGGCCGGCATATACACGTCACCGGCCCACCCTCCACCAATTAATTATGAAAAGTCTGTGTAAAACTTCTACTAGAGGTAAAAACGTAAAAAATACAAAAATAAAAAAAATTTTATAAATTTCAATAAAGGGACAGGGGTAAAGAAACATCCAGTGAACAGGGTGGGATTGGGTGTAAAGGAAGTAAAACGTCTGGAGATCCTGGAAGGTCCTGATAAAAGGTCGGAAAAAACACGGATTTTCAGGCACAGGGGTAACTAAAGTTACCCCAAGCCCAAGGCCCTGTTTCAAGCCCAAGACAGGCCTGGGCTTGGGCCTGAAACAGG
>BLSH010532834.1:422601-450488 GCA_018402905.1 Glandirana rugosa | reverse complement strand
AAGGTCTCGGCCTCCTCCTGCTTCCTCTTCTGCTGCTGCCTCGGCCTCTTCCTCCACCTCTACAGTGACAGTGTCACCTGCCACCCAGCAAACAGACGATATGACAGCAACACCACCATGTCCGCCACCGTCCCCAAGCATTTCCACATGGTCCCATGGAAGCTTACAGCTGTCCATCTCCCAAACCCTGGAGAGAAAGAGGAAGTACCCCCCTACCCACCCGCGATCCCTGGCCCTGAATGCCAGCATTTCAAAATTCCTGGCCTTTGAAATGCTGTCATTCCGTCTGGTGGACACGGACAGTTTCAAAACCTGATGGCGGTGGCTGTCCCACAGTACGTGGTACCCAGCCGCCACTACTTTTCCAGGCGAGCCATCCCTTCCCTGCACAAACAAGTCGGGGACAAGATCAAGTGTGCACTGCGCAACGCCATCAGTGGGAAGGTCCACATAACCACTGATACATGGACCAGTAAGCACAGGCAGGGACGCTAAATCTCGCTTACTGCACACTGGGCAAATGTAGTGGCGGGTGGGCCTGAGCCGCCTAGCCATTTGGCGCATGTCCTTCCACCACCGAGGATTGCAGGGCATTTCTCTTTGCCTCCTGTTGCCTCCTCCTCCTACTGCGCTTCCTCCTCCTCGACCACCCACTCATTCGCTCAGCGTAACACCTTCACCACCAACATCAGCACATCCAGGGGGAAACGACAGCAGGCTGTTTTAAAACTGATATGTTTGGGGGATAAACCCCACACTGCGCAGGAGCTGTGGACGGGCATTGAACAACAGACCAATGAGTGGTTGTTGCCACTGAGCCTCAAGCCCGGCCTGGTGGTGTGCGACAATGGCCGAAATCTCGTAGCGACTCTGGACCGAGCCCGTTTGACGCACATCCCTTGCCTGGCGCATGTGCTGAATTTGGTGGTACAGAATTTTCTAAAAAACCTCCCGGATATGTCAGAGCTGCAGCATAAAGTGCGGGCCGTCTGTGCGCACTTTCGGCGTTCTCACCCTGCTGCTGCTCGCCTGTCTGCGCTGCAGCGGAACTTCGGCCTTCCCGCTCACCGCCTCATATGCGACGGGCCCACAAGGTGGAACTCCACCTTGCACATACTGGAGAGACTGTGCGAGCAGCAGCAGGCAATAGTGGAGTTTCAGCACGCACGGTCAGTCACTCTGCGGAACAGGAACACTTCACCACCAACGAGTGGGCCTCCATGCGAGACCTGTGTAGCGTATTGAGGTGTTTTGAGTACTCCACCAACATGGCCAGTGCCGATGACGCTGTTCTCAGCGTTACTATACCACTTCTATGTCTCCTTGAAAAAACACTTTGGGCCATGATAGAAGAGGATGTGGCACAGGAGGATGAGGAGGAGGAAGAGGGGTCATTTCCACGGTTATCGGGCCAGTCATTAGCAAGTGGCTCGGAGGGTGGGTTCCTGCACCAGCATAGGCCAGGTCAAAAATATTCAAGCCAGGGCACAGTTCTGGAGGACGAGGAAGATGAGGAGGAGGAGGAGGAGGAGGAGGAATTGCAGCAGTGGGCATACAGAGGACACAGATGATATACCTCCCATGGAGGACAGCTTGTCTTTGCCTGTGGGCAGCCTGGCACACATGGCCGACTACATGCTGCAGTGCCTGCTCAAGGACAGCCGAGTTGCCCACATTGTAACTTCCTCTGATTACTGGGTGGCCATCCTGCTGGATCCCCGTTACAAGGACAACATGCCGTCCTTAATTCCCTTACTGGAGCGTGAGAGGAAGATGTGCGATTACAAGCGCATACTGGTAGAGGCGCTGCTGAGGGCATTCCCAAATGACACCGGGTGCTCAGCAGAAGCACAAGGTGAAGGCAGAGGAGGAGAAGGAAGAGGAAGAGGCCACCAATGCAGCTGTGCCACCACCAGCACCTCAGAAGGCAGGGTTAGCATGGCTGAAATGTGGCAAAGCTTTGTCAGCAGCCCGCCACAATAAACAGCACAACCAGCCAATAGACAATGTCTTAGCAGGGGGCAGCATTTCAGCAACATGGTGCAAGAGTATGTGTGCACACGCCTACACGTACTGACTGATGGGTCTGCCCATTCAACTTCTGGGTCTCCAAATTGGCCACATGGCCTGAGCTTGCCCTTTATGCCTTGGAGGTGCTAGCCTGCCCTGCAGCCAGTGTATTGTCGGAACGTGTGTTTAGCACGGCAGGGGGTGTTATCACAGACAAGCGGAGCCGTTTGTCCACATCCAACGTGGACAAGCGAACCTTTATTAAAATGAATTAGGCATGGATCCCACAAGACTTGTCTGTACCTTGTGCAGAATAAACATTTAGACCGGACTCACACAGCCATTCATATACTTGTTTTTTTGAATAGGCCTCAATACAAAAAAAAAAAAAAATACCATGTTGGCTACCTCCTCCTACTCCTCTACCACCGCCACTTCCACCTACACTGCCACGGTCACGGCCTAGTCAACCTCTAGGCTCCTACTCCACATCCACCCCCCTTCCCATTTTTTTATTTGATTTTAATTTATTTTCCCTATCCCCATTTTTTTGTAGGGCACTTGCCCTACTCTTACCCCCATTTTACTTCCTTTTGCAGCCCTCTAGGGCTTTCCAGGACTTTGTTACAGCCATTTTTGTGCCTAAAAGTTCGGGTCCCCATTGATTTCAATGGGGTTCAGGGTCCGTGCGAACGTTCGGGTTCTGTCCGGACCCGAACCCGGACTTTGTCCCGAAGTTCGGCCGGACCAGCAGAACCCGAACTTCCAGAGGTTCGCTCAACTCTAATTGTAGGTAGTGAGAGGCCTCATTTGGATGTGAGAATGATTTCTGCTCACCTGATGGGTTAGTAAAGTGTAGCACCGCCGGGTAGGCCAGAGTAAATTTAACCCCCTTCTGGTAGAGAGCCTGACAAATAGGCTGGAAGGCTTTCCTTCTATGGGAGACTTCTTGGGAGTAATCAGCAAACAATAAGATTTTATGACCATCATTTTGCAGTGACTTGGAGTTGTGGTACAACTTGAGGATATTCACCCTGTCCATATAGTTCATGTTACGGCCTATTGCAGGGCGAGGAGTGTGCCTGTCATTGGAGGGAGCGCCTAGGTGGTGGGCTCTTTTGACTATGCATGGTGTGGTGATACCCAGTGCATTGGGAATGTGTTTGTGGCAGATGTTGTATAGAGTGTCAGTGTTGACAGATTCCGGCAGCCCCACAATTCTCTAATTGTTTTGTATCAAATGATTTTTGAGATCGTCCAATTTTTCCAAGATGTATTGCTGCGTTTTGCTGTTTTAATGATCCTGGGCATGTGAGTTCTGCAAATCATCCTCTATGTCTGATATGTGAAGCTCCAGCTCTGACAGGTGCTTAGCTTGTTCCCCCATGTCCTTCCTAAGCTATGCAATCCCAGCTGTGATTGCCCTGTCTATTGCTGCCATTATGGAGGGTGTGAGGAGAGCTGCAACGGCCTGTGCCAGGCTGGCATATTGGTCCGCTGACATCGCTGAGGGTGAGATTACCTGTCCTGAGGCATCTTGTGGTGGATGAGGCAGGGGCATTGCTGTCATGTTGGCCTCGTGTGGAGGAGCTGCTGAGGGTTCAGGCCGAACGGCTGTGTCAGTGAGCCGATATCAATCCATCCCCTGGTGTCTGGTGAGAGAGACAGCAGTGATGCCGCAGTAAGATGGGCTGTGCAGGTGTTTTAATGCCAAGTGTGTATGCTTGGGTGGCCGGAGCCGCCGTTCCTACCTCCACTCACATATGGCGCTGGAACCAGAAGTCAAAAATTGGATTAGTTTTACTTGTTGTAGCAGTGTTTCTTGTATTCTGTTTTAACCACCCTGATTACTCCTTTTTAATTCTTGTTTTATTCCTTGTAAATTTAGAATACCAGGGGTGTCCCTTCTGCTTTTTATATTGTAAAGGTCTGTTTTTTTCTAATGCATTTGTTATTTTGATAACATAAGTTCTAATTTTGTTCTTTTATGATTTTTTTTTTTCCTATTGGTTGAAAAAAATGGGCTACTACTATATGTTTGTTACGCAATGGAATACAATGACCAATGCACATGTTTAAGTTATCTTTGAAACACCCCCACTTGCTTTGAGTCTATTTGTTTCACATATTTGGTCCCATTTAGTGTAATGCTGTTAGGATCACAGTATATGGAAGTTAGCTCTTTTGAAATTTAGAGTATATATAGATGTTATTACAATATACACTCTACAGATGCTGACAGGCAAAAAAGTTCATATGGAGAGATATATGCAATCTATCTGGGTATATTATTGCCATGTAGAAGACAGTGAAGCTTACAACCTATGAGCATGTTCATAAATGATGTTCAAGTTTAAAAAAAAATGTATCCTTTTAGGGACTAAAGGTAGTTACTGAAATTGTTAGAGCTTACAGCCTTTTGGTACTTTTAGAACTGCTGCAATTGGTAGCAGCGCTTACAGGCTACTTGGATCTTAAAGTGGCATATACGATATAATTAGGGTATTTTTATTAGAGTACTGGGAAATGATGTATAAAGATACAGAGATGACTACTTATTACGGTATAATGAAGTAATGCAGAAAGTAGAAAATCCATCACAGTGTAACACTACATACAAAGAGATTGCTGCTTTGAGAAAATCTTCTCGTTTTATTGTTTCAATGCTGAATCATTATCTTTTGGTGTGAGCATCAGTGAAAAGACATGCCTTGGAAACTGTCATATCTGCAGGACACTTATGCTGTCCTCCCGCCTAAACACTGTTCAACTCAACAGCACTAGAACAAGAGCTCTAATGAGAGGTGTGTGTCAGACTGCTGGAGAGCTAGGCCACTGTGTTGTATTTAGAAAAAATAGTACAAGAGCAGTATATTTATTAATGTATGTGCAGCTTGACTGTATCACATGACAACTTAGTGTTAAAGGCTTGGGCAGAGGCAAGTTTAGGTTCTGGGGGGATGCTTTAGTGTTCATACTAATATTTTACTGGAAAACTTTACTATTTTAAGTCAGTAGTGGCTGGTGCTCAATATTTGGGGGGGGGTGGCAAACTAATGCCACCCACCCCCATGTGGGTGACAGTCAGGAAGGTGGCAATCCCAACCCCCCCCCATGGGAGATGGACATCCAGGCAGCGATCCACCACCTCCGCAGGACAAGGACGGGAAGGTAGCAATCCCCCCCTGCACAAGATGGACAATCAGAGGCCTCCTTACCTTAGGATGCAGATGACAAGGGAGGAGCCAGAGCAGATCTGTAGACATGTAAGGCTTAGTACCACTCAGGATCTGGGTGCTTCTCCTCCTGGCCGAACAGGAAGTGGATCCTGAGACCCAATTGGCCTGGAGTCCTAAGACTTCCTGGTCAATCGGGTCTGAGGACCAGCTTCCTGATTGGCTGGGAGGAGAATCAGGAAGACAATAGCGAATATTATTTTGCTATTGTCACACAGTGCTCTGTTCCCCGAGCCCACCTTTTTATGAAGCCAATTAGAGCCTCCAGCTCTAATCATGTGCTTAAAAAATTAAAAACCCCATTGGAATCCATGTGTCTGGTGCCCTGCATGTAGATTAGGGGCCGGGCGCATGGATTAGGGGGGTGGACGGGCCACCACTTTTTTAAGTCGTTTTCAACACAGCCCTACATTGTAAATTTACAGTGTCAAAATTACCAGCACTAAAAACGCAGTATCCTTCTGATATCACTGAGATTGTGAAGGAAGGGGTAGAGCTAAAGTAGAGGAGCCTAAAACTGTTAGCACACCCATGTCACGGTTTGATTTTTAGTCACTTTGCAGGTAAGACTTTACACATGCTTAAAATAAAAGTGTTCAAAAACCTTATCTAACTACTATATATTGGAGTTGATTTACCAAAGCAGTAGAGACAATGGAATTTATTTATTAAACACAAGTAGACTGCACACTTTGCTGTGCTTTAACTTTTTTTTGCTGTGCTTTACTGTGCTTTTGCTCTCATTTTCCCGAGAGCTTAGTGAATATGGTGAAGCTCTGCTGATGTCTATCATCTAATCCTGTACATGAGCAAATGCTGTCCTTTTTATTTTACATGCACCTGGGTATTCTTGGGTCTTCACTAAGTGCTGGGGAGAATTAGTGTAAATGCACTTGCTAAGTGCACAGCCCCTTGCCTATTGGCTTTAGTAATTCAACCCCAGTGTGTAAATTCTATTTGCTTAGTAAATAAGGTGATGATGCATTCACTTTTAATACCCACTATTCAATTATGTACAGGATATTTCTTTACACATGATTACATGTTTTACACATTAAATGTGTAAACACGAGGGGGCGTGGCCTGACGCGGTGAGAAGACGTGCTTCCCTGGAGCTCCGATCACAGCCCAAAGAATCCAGGGGAATCCAAGCTCCACACCGCTGGGAATGAGGTAAAAACACCTCAGCACACCTAACCAGGGCACGGGCTACAAAACAAGCCTAACCCGAGGCCGATACCTCATCCCTAGGCCGCGACTCAATCCCCGGCCTAAATTTTGGGACTAACGCTACGGCGGTTCAGTCACGCCGCACCGCACCTTTTTAAAACAAACTAAACACTACAAGTGTGCTCCTCAGCACCCGCCCTAGTCACCCATAGATATACTATTCGAGGTGTGTGGAACCTGGCAACGGGCGGACATTTCACTCCAACCCACAGTGAACAAGGCCGCAGCCTAAATTTTTGGAACCACAGCGCCGGCACTCTAATCACACCACACTGTGTATTCTCATATCAAACGGGAAGACTGGAGCATATACCGGTAAATACCCACACTTGCCCAGTTATAGGGCAATAAATCAAATTCGGGAGACACTGATATAGTTAGATCTACACCCAGGTCTGTGATATTGGAGCTGACACTTAATAGACTTCCTCGCTCTCCTTGAAGTAACGGGACATAACTTCTATAAAAACAACATCCCATAAACAAAATGCTCTTCTAACTATGCTGGTGCTGCCACACCGGGGCAAGTGGGAATAACAGGTCCCCCTACAATCAAGTTTACTAAACAATATGAACAAGCACCATAACTCTGACACACCAGGTCGTTCACTTCGTTCCTCCACCGCTTATAACAACAAACAAATCCCATCTTACTTCCAGAAATACTCATACAAAAACAAAAGAGGAGAAGAAAAGATGGCTCCAACAAAGAAAATATAAGAGATATAGAGGAAGAAGATGACAACATCTCCTTAACCAATTCAGAAGATCTGGTAAGACACGACGCACATCACAACACACCGTTAACATACGCTGATATGACTGAGATTGCAGCGGATATCAAAAACTCTTTTTCTACAGCCATAACGGACTTAAAAGCAGATTTATTAATGCTTACTGAACAAATGGCTTCTAAAGAAAGAGCTGATAAATGAAGAGACAAGGCTATAACTAGAATAGACAACATAATCAGCACCCAAGCACAACACCTGATCACGATGAACAGACACTTAGAAGACTTGGATAATAGAGGAAGAAGGAATAATATCAGAGTTAGAGGGATCCCTGAATCCATCTCAAATGATCAGATCAAATCTGCATTATCCTCAATATTCAACAATTGAATTGACAGACCAGCTGAATCTCCAATAGAGTTTGACCGAGCTCACAGAGCTCTCAAATCAAGATCATCGGATGATGCACCTCCAAGAGATATTATCTGCTGTCTAACAAGCTTCCCCCTAAAGGAAGAAATCCTCCACAGAGCGAGACAAAATGACGCCATCACGTTCAACGAAAAATAAATCTTCCTTTACCAAGACCTTTCTCCAATTACGCTAAAAAACAGAAGGGCACTTAAACCACTACTTGAAGTCCTAAAAGAAAAAAACACCACTTATAGATGGAAGTTCCCCTTTGCGCTACAAGTATCATCTCAAGGCAAACAATTCCTTCTGCGTACCCCAGATGATCTACCTACATTCTATGAGAATCTACACATGTACTATGTTGACCTCCCAGATTGTTACGCTGAATTTCTAGTTCCATCTGCAACCAATCAAGATCCTCCCTCTCCAGGTCCTTCTCCACTCAGCACACCTCTCACCAAAGGCAAACACAGCAGAAAATCAAATTATGATGGGAGATACTCCCCGGCACCCAAGACACCCAGAACCAAAGAACAACGTTAAGACCTTTACATATTTACTCTCACTATGCCCGACTAGAGCAATTGTCCTAAAAGTTGCTTTGAAGGCATACCATACACTTAATCAACACTGGAGACAGTAAAATTTCCTTTTTTTTTTTTCTTCTGTTCCTCCCTAAAGGGTAGGGGGCTTGAAGAGAAAGACATTAATTATCTTTACTCCTTTTGACTAGAATATTGCATTAAAAGCTATACACATTAACTGTTGGCTTTTTCCCAGACAGATTGCTATTTCTGCTTTTTCCTCAAGACTACACCATAACTCTCCTTGGACATTCAACCCCTGAACACTGATGCCAGAGAACCTTATGATCCGTTTAACACCCTTTAATTGGACTGATCTAAAAAGGTTACGGTAAGATAAAACCTATATCTCGACTAGTGGACTGAATCATCTCAAATGACTCCTATCATTAATAGGATAACACATAACTCATGAGATGAAAGACCCTTAAACTTATTCCTGCCTGACCATTCTAAGGTCCGCATCTCGAACAGGGAACGATGATGTAATCATAAACTGCTATTCCACATTATTTTTGGTATTAAGAACTGATTCTGCAGTCTTCCAATAGTTAACTTTTCTAAACGGATGTATGGATAAGCCATTCCTCCACACTCTAGTTTATTACCATGTTATCTTGAATCTTTTCAGTTTAATGGTGATAAAGGGTTATATCTAATACCCTTAAAGCTGACCACAGACTAAAATCTTCTTTACTTTTAAAATATGTTAAACAGTTTTGTTTCCTTTTTTAAGTTCTATACCACTGATATGTTCCTCAGGTTCTAAGACAGGTTGTCTTTAGAAACTAGTCATTGGGGTTTCACCCCAAATCTGTTACTATTATATGAGCATTAACAAGATTATAATATCTTAAGGTGTTTGTAAGTTTATTTCTTCTGATGCTGATACCGGAACCGGGTTGCTCTATTTCTCACTCTGATATTATAGCACTATAGGACACTTAATGGATAGACACTCTAGACTGGAAGAAAATTCTGAAATACTGGTATCTGGTCACTTCCGTAACCTAATCTGAGATAAGCTAAATACTTATACACATAACGAACAAATTACAACCCAATCTGGAAAAAAACGTGTCCCGGATTACAACTAAAATACTGGTTCATTTAATGTTCCAATTGTACGCCACCTGGTTCCGAGTATTTAGCTGTAAGAATAACTGTCATTGTAATGAAGTGTGAGGGAGATTCGAAGACGATCTCTCAATGAAAGAGAAGGACAGTTGGATCACCCCATACATAACTAGCCCTACCTCAGTCATTAAAACTCAACAAACATAAAGATTTCTATATAAAAATATAAAAGAGAGACCTAACTCAATTAATATAAATAAATAAAGTTAACTATCCCACAAACCCCGGTTTACACAACCAAATACTTAATACTTTCTACTCACTTCTATTTGCAATCTAATCGCCTGTGACTCGCATTACCCATTCACCCCCCCAAGAAAGATTACTAAGCGAATTGAAACCACATATATAAATAGATATAAAAGTCAGACAAACAAGCTCATTTGAAGAACTACTACCTACGAGCTTTAGAAGAAGCTCAAGTATCTCTAATTAGGTACAGTTCACTCTGCTAGATCATTCTAACTCTACTCTTCTATCCACTTCTTCTTAATTTATTGCCCCTACTATACCCCCCCCCCTCTTTTCTTTCTTCCTTTAACAACTTATTAACAGGAGAAACTGAGAAAATGACATACTCAATGTTTGGAAAGTCACCTGATCTCATCTCTCACAACTTAAATGGTTTAAATATACCAGAAAACTATTCAGAGAACTTAGACAGACTAACCCTAAAATTGTGTTCATCCAAGAAACCCACTTTAAAGCATTAAATATTTCCAAACTATCAAACAACCAATTCACCAAAGCCTACCATGCCACAAATCCTCATGCCAAAACAAAAGGAGTATCCATCCTCCTAAACAAAAACTCCCCCCTTCAATGTAACACAACAGCTAGCAGACCCAGAAGGGCGTTTCTTGTTTCTTAAAGGCGATTGGGAAGGCACTCCGATCACCCTAGCAAATGTCTATTTTCCTAATAACTCACATATAAATTTCTGCAACAAAATTATCAATGACTTGAAATGGTTCACAAAAGGTTGCATCATCTTAGGAGGAGATTTTAACCTTCCCATGGACCCAAAACAGGACACGTCAAACGGTCGCACACTGGTCACATATAAAATCTTGAAAAGAAATAAAACCCTACTCCAATCTTTATCTCTGGTTGATACATGGAGACTTGCTCACCCCACTGAGAAGGATTTTACCTTCTACTCCTTTCCTCACAAACGTTACTCTAGAATTGACATGATTTTCATGTCTCAAAAAGATCTAAAATATATAGCCAAAGCCCAGATAGGGATAATATCACTGTCTGACCATGCACCTACTTCACTAACTCTCAAAAACAGACCCAAACATAAACCAAATTTTGATTGGAGACTGAATGCATCATTGTTGTTAGACAAAGAGATTCAAAATGACATTCAAAATAAACTCCTTGACCACTTCAAACGAAATAAAAGTGAAGACACCAATCCCTTAAATAATTGGGAAGCTCACAAATGCGTCATTAGAGGAGAGTTGATGAAGTGGGGAGCCAAAAAGAAAAAAGACAAGCAACGCGAAATAGACACCCTGATCCAAAAAATCTCTAAACTAGAAACCCAATACAATCACTCCCTCTCTGAGAAAATTGAATCAGAATTAATCACATGCAGAAAAGAACTACAATTAATACTAGATTTGAAAGTCCAAAAAGCTTTATATTTTCGCAAACACATCTTCTATGAACAGGGGGATAAAACTGGAAAATTATTAGCTAGAGCCCTCAGAGATACAGATATGAACAGACAAATCCATACGATCCGCGACCAAGATGGTAAAGCGACCCACACCCCAGAAAAAATTGCAAAATCTTCCACAACTATTATACCAAACTTTACAATCTTCAACCACACAGGAAACCCTCCCATTTAACGTCTAATAAAGTTGACTCTATAAATGAATTTTTGAGAAACAGCAAAATCCCTACCCTAACTAAAACAGACTCAGAACTGCTAGAGAAACACATTACTCCAGAAGAAGTCCAAAGAGCCATCAATGAATTAAAACCAGGCAAAAGCCCAGGTCCTGACGGATTAACCTCACAATATTATAAAACATACGCACATATACTAATAACCCACCTAGCCTCTACTTTCAACTCATTAATTTCAAATAAAACTAAATCAGATTCCTTTTTACTAGCTCATATTACGGTTATCCCCAAACCCGGTAAAGATCACCAAGACTGCACAAACTACAGACCTATCTCATTACTGAATATAGATCTAAAACTTTTAACCAAAATTTTGGCAAACAGATTGAAACCCCTGCTTAACACAATAATTGGCCCTGATCAGGTCGGCTTTATGCCAGGAAGAGAGGCCAGAGATAACATCATTAAAGCTTTCAATCTGATCCATCTCACAACATCCTCCAACACAGAAGGCCTTCTCTTGTCAACAGATGCAGAGACGGCCTTTGACCGGGTATCATGGACATATATGTTCGCCACATGCGCACATGTGGGGTTAGGTGAGAACATGCTAAAATGGATTCAAACCCCCAAGCAAAGATCAAGATTAATAACATATATTCAGACCCTCTTAATATAAACAATGGAACTAGACAAGGATGCCCCCTATCACCACTTTTATTTATAATTTCACTAGAACCCTGGATCAGAACTATAAAATTAGAAAACTCAATTCACGGCTTCCAAATTAAAAACAAAGAATATAAAGTGGCGGCGTACGCAGATGACCTGCTCTTTTTTTTAACACAGCCCCACATCTCTATTCCAAACCTGAATAAGATACTGAAGACCTACAACTACATATCAAATTTCAAAATAAACTTTAATAAATCAGAGGCACTCAATATCTCACTGAACCCAGACCAACTTAGCAAAGGATAATTGCCCATACAAATGGGATCCTAACTTACTACTCTACTTAAGAGTCAAACTGACACCAAATATCAACTCCATTTACAAGACAAATTTTCTTCCACTACTCAAAGACATAGAATCAGACTTGAAGAGATGGTCTAACAAACATTTCTCATGGCTTGGAAGAGCCTCCATTCTAAAAATGACCATTTTACCAAAACTCCTATACTACTTTGGCTCACTCCCAATCAAAATCCCCAACTCTTTCTTTACTAACCTCAACAAAATCACTAGGAAGTTCATCTGGGCACATCGTAAAGCTAGACTCAGCCTTAATACTCTCAGAGTCCCCAAAAACAAAGGAGGTATGGGCTTACCCGACTTCCAAAAATATTATCAGGCGACTCACATTACTAGAATAATAGACTGGCATTGCCATGAAAAAGACAAAGAATGGATAGAAATAGAGTCATCCTGCAACAATAGGAACTTACAATATCTCCCATGGGATAAATATAGCCTAAATTCTTGGCAAAAAGATCCTCATCCATTGACGGATACCACCCTAGAAATTTTCCACAAATTGACTAAAAAACGGACCTTAACCTCTTACCCAAGTCCTCTGACTCCTGTACCAAACTACTCAATCCCACTACATAAATTTCATCCACCAGAGAAAAACCCACTCCTAGCTCATCATTGCTTACAAGGTAAAAAACTGAAACCATTCCAAACTCTCAAAGACGATTTATTTGGACCTCTTTCTGGTTATTGGGCGTACACACAAATTCATGACCTTCTACAATACAGTAAAAATAAAGAATTTTTCTCCAAACCTATGACACCCCTTGAAGATATTTGCTCCCAAAAATCACCACTACGCAAAGTGATCTCCTTATCCTATTCCTGGCTGATAACCTCAGATGAGATAACACCTGAAAAAATCAAAAAGAAATGGGAATTAGAATTAGATCTATCTATATCTGACATACAATGGGAAAGAGCATGTATTTTTGCTCATAAGTGCTCTCTCAGTGCAAAATTACAAGAGATCTCATATAAATTACTTACCCATTGGTATATCACACCAGAAATGACCAGTAGATGGTCCATTGACAATTCGGACCTGTGCTGGAGATGTGGCAAAGAAAGAGGCTCTCTCCTACACATATGGTCGTCGTGCACACTAATTCAAAGATTTTGGCAAACCATTATCAAATGGATAAAACATATAACTGAAACCACAAAAGCGTGCTTACTACATATAAACCATATTTCTATTCACAAATATAAAAATTCACTTACGAGACATCTTCTAAATGCAGCTAAAAACCTCATAACCCTCAACTGGAAATCAAACAATATACCAACAGTAGGTGATTGGATAGATAAGGTGAATATGATCTTTAAAATGGAAAAGATTAGTGCAATGAAAAAAGAAACCACAAATAAATTCCATAAAACTTGGAAAAATTGGGAACAGTTCACAAACTCAGAGATTTTTCCTAAACTCGCGGAAGAATCAAAAATTTAGATTAATATAATCCGAATAGTAGCCCTTTCTTCCTGACACTTCAACTCTGAATAGTATTTATAATGCTGAAAATGGATCCAACATTGTTTTATTATACATGTAACTTTCAAATGAATTATATTACTACTTTAAACTGTTCTTCCCTTCCCTATTACTTTTCCTTTCTTACTTTTCCTTTTTTCTTCTCCCACTTGTACACCCCCTTACTTTCACTATATTACCTTCATTACAATCAATGTCACGATCAATTTCTCCTACTGCATTTTCTTTTATACCGTATTTTTCGCACCATAAGACGCACCTGACCATAAGACGCACCTAGGTTTTAGAGGAAGAAAACAAGAAAAAAAAATTCTGATCCAAATGGTGTACTAAAATATTTACCAGTGCAGCCACATACCAGATGCATGAAATACAGCACATACCAGATCCATGAAATACAGCCACATACCAGATGCATGAAATACAGCCACATACCAGATGCATGAAATACAGCGACATACCAGATGCATGAAATACAGCCATATACCAGATCCATGAAATACAGCAATATACCAATCCCATGAAATACAGCCATACCTGTGTCCATCCTGACAGAGCTGAGAGGGAGATTCATATCTCCCGCCACCACCGCGCTGTGATGATGTCATCACCCTGCGCCTAGTGGAGCTCCACTCTGCAGCCAGAGCCCATTCATAAATAAGACAAAGCAGCTCCAGCCGCCGCAGTACTTCATTTGGCCACTGGGGCCGAATGAAGCCCCAGTGGCCAAATGAAGTACTGCAGCTGCTCTGTCTTCTCACTGTGTGAGATCAGAGCAGAGCGCTCTATGCTGCATTACACTGCGGGCTCGTGGCGGCGACGGGGGGGGGGGGCGGGTTTTTTCAGGTATTCGCACCATAAGACGCAGGGAGACTTTCCCCCACTTTTTTGGGGAAAAAAAGCGCGTCTTATGGTGCGAAAAATACGGTACTTTTCAAAACATGGAGTTATTTGAAATCGACTATATCTAAACAGTACTTAATAATAACTTTGCTATTTGATACAGATATTGTTTACGCTGTAACCCCTTTACCTGTTTTCTTCTATAATCTAAATAAACTTTTGATTGTGAAAAAAATAAAAAATAAAAAATAAATGTGTAAACACAGCTTTATGGAATATAATAATCTATGTGAACATTCACTTTGCAAAGTGAACAATCGCTATTCAATTACTACATCAACTCCATCACCTCTCTAACTGAAAAGATTCAGATACTATTTTCAGACACCAAACTTAACATTTGCATTCCAAATGCATTCATCTGACTTAAACATAGTTTCTTTTTTTAAAAGCACATTGCGGAATGTGGCTTGTTTTAGAGCTGTTCAAACAAAAACCCAATTTTCTTAAAATTTTTTCATGGTGATAGTCTACATCAGGGTTTCTCAACCAGGGTTCCGTGGAACCCTAGGGTTCCTCCAGAGGATGCTAGGGGTTCCTTGAACAATGGTCAATTTCTACCTCTCAGATAAATTCCTGATGATACTATTGATTTTTTTGCTATCTCTAAGGGGGTCATTCTTCCCAATGACCACAAGTGTAAGGAGCATTCTTCCCATTGACCCTCACACTAAATGTATCACGAGTTGTAGATTTTTAATTTTTAGCAGGGGTTCCCCGAGACCGGAGAATTATTTCAAGGGTTCCTCGGTGTTGAAAAGGTTGAGAAAGGCTGGTCTACATTCATCCTTTTTGTGTGCTTCTGTACAACTGTGCAGTACGTGTTGATCTCTATTTGCAGATTCGCATTCCACACATTTTTACTTGAAATATGTTACATATGATTTTATGTGAAATAAACAGATGAAACAGATGAAAATAATATTGTAATTAGGAATATATTTTAGTTAGTTCAGAATACATTTAAACCATTGAGTGTGTTTCTCTATTATACCACTACTAGATTCCCAATTGGTGTTACTGTAAATATTTTTCTACTTCAAAGGCATGGTCATTGTTTTTCCTTATCACATCTCACATGGGTTGTAGATACGGATGGGTGTTTGGCCTGAGCATAAGTTTGGGCTGAACTTTCGCTGTTCGGGCATTCGGTGAACAGCCAAACAAATGGGACATTCGACTGTTTAACCACTTGCCGACCATCAACCGTTGACGGCGACAAAGTGGCTCGATATCGCAAACTGCCATCATACGACGGCGGCTGCGAGATCGCGCACTGTGAGCGCTCGCGCGCCGCCGGAGGCGCGCCCGCGCGCTCACTGTGTTCGGGGAGGGCCAGGGAGCGGGTGTGGCGGACTCGATCGGCGCCGGCTACCCGCAATGCCCCCCCGGAGTGAAAGAACGGAGGTCTGTGTAAGTAAACACGGACCTCCATTCTGTGAGAGGGGGAAGGGCTGTGATCACAGCCTTACTCTACATGGAAGCTGTGATCACTTCCCTTCCCCTGTTAGGGCAGCCCCCATACAGTAAGAACACGCCCATGGAACACAGTTAACCCTTAGAGCGCCCCCTGCAGGTTAACCCCTTCACTGCCAATGGCATTTACACAGTAATCCGTGCATTTTTATAGCACTGATCGCTGTATAAATGCCAGTGGTCCCAAAAAAGTGTCATGGTCCGACATGTCTGCCCCAATATCGCAGTACCGCTAAAAATCGCAGATTGCGGGGGGGGGGCGTGGCTAGCAGCCGGCGGAGATGACCGACTGAATACAGAGCTCCAGAGCAGAACGGCGGGACATCAGCAACGGAGGCTTCCTAGAGCCGCGATTTCATTCCCTGCTACTCACAGCTAACCCCGGGAACAGAGAGAGATAGGTCCCGCAAGAGGAAGGACGCACACAAGCCGAAGAAGCTGACGGCCTTCTTTGCCCAGCAGCCTCAGGCACACAGTCAAGATGGCGCCGGCTCCTTCTCCACGCCGCACATGCGGCTCCTCACAGAGACAGAGAAAGACAAATGAAGCGTGGATCGATCCCAGCAACTCCGCAAACAAGAAGCACTGCAATCCTCCAGTCCTATCTCTGGCAGCCCAGAAAAGGCCAGATTCAAGTTAAGTGATCAACCTGAGGTGAGTCCATTCTGTGATTCTCATGATGATACCAGAGAACTACATGACTCCATAACAGCATTCCCCACCAGAAACCAACCTGTACTTGACACAACACTAAAAGACATGCTAGTTTCACTAAGGAGCACCATCCATGCTGATATGCTGTCATGTATGCAGAGATTTGGTAACGAAATTGCAGCAGTGGAAAACAGAGTCTCACACATAGAAACTAAAATGGGGGAATTTGCTGATACGATCAATGATCTGGTGGATGCTAATGAGGCTCAAGATTCCAACCACCTATGGGTTAAGGAGAAATTAGCAAGTTTAGAAGTTAGAAGCAGACAAAACAACATTAAAATCAGAGGAGTACCAGAAACAGTGGGTAACTCAGCATTAAAGGCATATGCGGAGGAGCTATTTTCCTCCATGCTGCCTACTTTATCACCTTCTGACCTCAGCATTGACAGAATTCACCGTCTCCCTAAGCCATCCTTCATACCAGATCAGGTTCCCCGAGATGTAATATTGAGGATGCACTTCTTTCACATTAAGGAACAGATAATGCAAACATCCCGCAAGCTACGGAGCCTGCCAGAACCATATGACAATTTACAATTATTTATGGACTTCTCTCAATACACCATGCAGTTACGGAGAAATCTGAATACAGTCACTAAAACATTGCGGAATAACAATATTCCTTATCAATGGAAATTTCCCACCAAGCTTGCTATTCAATGGAAGGGCACTTCCTACATGATCACCTCCTTGGAAAAAGGCCTAAAACTGCTGAAAACTTGGGATATTATCCCGACACACACCCCGCCATCCAGCCTAAAAGCCTGGAGACACACTACTCCAAGGGGGTCCCAGGAAAATCTATCGCAGCAAGCTGAAGGATAGAGATTTCTATGTCTTACTACACTACATTGATACGAAAGTGGGCTATATCAATATTTCTCTGAAATTCAACACTATCCAAAGTTCCCCGCCTGCTCTGCACCAAGCTAGGATTGTTAGCCGGAACTTTACAAATTTGTACTACCCCTCTCAACTTGAGCAGACAAGTCTGCACACTGGTCTACTAGACCCTCCTTTTATATTGTTCATATCCCTATAGTTGAACTGTTCTTGTTCATCTTTCTTTTTGTTTGATTGAGCAGTATATATTTCCTCCACTGAAGATCTACACTGAACAAGGTAAACAGCACATTCAGTGCTTCCACTTCAGGACTCCAGAGGTCGCCCCAGAGACAAGCTTGATTTTCACTTCAACTAACAGTGAGTAAGTCTTAAGCAACACCCTACACTTCACAATGGGAGTTAAGTTACTTTCTATAAATGCGAAGGGTCTGAACCACCCCGCTAAAAGGGCCTCATTATGGAAAGAGGCTGAAATCCATAAAAGTGACATTATCTTCGTACAGGAGACACATTTCCATAAACTGAAACTTCCTTCATGCACAAACAAAAACTTTCCACATATCTTCTATTCATGCATGGCAGCAAAAAAAAAAGAGGTGTAATGACCGCAATTAAAGACACGGTGGCATTTACACTGCATGACGCCATAGTAGACCCAGAAGGGCGCTTCATTATATTAGTCTGTGGCATCAATTCAACCACCTATACCTTGGTAAATATGTATGTTCCCAACCAACACCAACTACGATACCTTAACTCCCTCCTCCAAAAAATAAAGAAATGCCAGAAGGGTCCTCTTCTCATTGGTGGTGACCTCAACATAATTGCTGATCCCACAATGGACTCAACCGCAACCAAAGCTAGAAACCCTGCGACACTAAGAGACTTTCTTCTAACCCATGACCTATATGACATTTGGAGATGCCAACATGCCAGTGAAAAGGACTACTCCTTTTTTTCAACAAGCCATGGAACATACTCCTGCATAGACTATTTGTATCAGACCAGTGGCTCCTACAGAAGGTCTTAAAATCCACTATTAATGTGATTACCTGGTCTGACCACGCCTCAATTTCACTGACATTGGCTGATTAATTTCCCTCGGACTCCTCGTTCGTGTGGAGGTTGAATTCTTCACTTCTCCAGACCACACAGACGAGGACGCAGATTGAGGAAAACCTTGTAGAATTTTTTAATAACAATACTGAATCTGTGAACAGCCCAATGGTATTATGGAACGCCCATAAGGCATTCATTAGGGGGGTATGTATTCAACTAGGTGCACGGGAGAGGAGGAGGAGACAGCGGCAGTTTAATTCCATAACTTCCAATATTACCAAATTGGAAGCTGACAACAAAAAAAACCCTCTCCCCAGTAACCACCAAAAATTATCTGAACTATGATACGAGCTCAAGGAGCTACTCCTACACCAATTCGAACAAGCTACCCAAAGACTAAAAATGATTTACTATTCTACATATAACAAAGCAGGGAAGCTTTTAGCAAAAAAACTCCAAGGACACCGTTCTAAAACCAAAATAGCCTCCTTACTACACCCTGACTCCAATACACCACTTTATGACCCGAAAAGCATAGCTAATGCCTTTAGCTCCTACTACAGCTCTCTCTATAACCTACATGATGATGCAAACACACCCCAACCCACACCCCAGGACATAACCAATTTTCTTCACCAAAATTCAACTCCCTACCCTAACAAAACTACAATGTGACACTTTGAGTGCTCCTGTTACAACTACGGAAATGATTCAAACTATCAACACATTACCAAACAATAAATCCCCAGGCCCCGATGGCCTTACGGGTGAGTATTACAAAGCATTTCAAAACCAACTGAGTCCGCACCTATGTAATGTATTTCAGGTTGCCGCAACCCCCTCCTCCTTTCCCTCGGAAATGTTGGAAGCATTGGTGATTACACTGCCAAAACCAGGGAAAGCACCAGATAGAGCACAAAACTATCGTCCAATCTCATTGTTAAACAATGATGTTAAATTATACGCAAAAATGATCGCCATCAGGTTATCTAATATCCTACCAGAACTGATAGATAGGGACCAATCGGGCTTTACTAAGGGCCGCCAATCCTCCGATGCTACCATGAGACTTTTGAATGTCATACACTTGACTGGTAAACTTAAAACGCCTTCTCTGCTCCTAGCCTTGGATGCAGAGAAGGCGTTTGATAGGATACACTGGGGATACCTCAAAGCAACACTAACGAAGTTTGGGATTTCAGGACAGATACTATCTGCGATTCTAGCTTTATATACTTGCCCGTCAGCCAGAGTGTATACTTCAGGTTCATTATCACACCCATTTAAAATCACCAAACTATGTTCCTTGGATTACTAAACTCAAAACTCCAACTGTCTACCATATCTAAACATGAACTGTCTTAGTCAGGTAGAATGGCGGCTTTCAAAATGCAAATATTGCCCCAAATTTTATACCTTTTCCGAACGGCCACTATCCCAGTGCCGCAACACTTTTTTAAAACTCTACAATCAATCCTCAACTGCTACTTATGGCAAGGCAAGAAAGCCAGATGTGCCTTTAGCAAAATAATCAAAACAAGAAGAGCAGGGGGTTTGGGACAGGTGATACTCTACGATTATTATATAGCCGCCATTCTATCACAAGCCAAATATTGGTTCACACAATCACCGGATACTAGCTGGACTGAATTAGAAAAACACAAAACTCCCAACCATGATCTCTTAGCTTACTTACATACACAAAACCCTGTAAACATTGCGCCTAGCTCTCTCTCCTCTACAATCCGAGCTACGCTGCTCGCTTGGAAGTACTTTATTACACATACAAACTTAAAGTACCCCACTCGGGACCTCCAAATCCTGTTGTCAACTTTGGCCAACCTATCCCCTGCACTTTAGTTCACTGGACAGCGAGGGGGATACTTTCCATATCAGATCTATACCAAAATGGAAACATAAAACCCTTCCCGATGCTCAAACAGGAATATTCACTTGCGAATTCGGAATACTACACTTATCTTCGGGTAACCTCTATTCTACATACACTAACCAACAAATATTGCACAGTCCCAAGCAAAGCAGCTATATTTCTGCAATCGGAGAGTAATGTCAAGGGAGGTATATCGCTCTTCTACACACTAATTAATGACAAAACAACATTTACCAAAACGTCCCCAATGTTGGCTTGGGAAGAAGAATTAGCTTCCACTTTCTCTACAGAACAATGGCAAATAGCAATCGCATCCAACCTTACAGCCACTAAGTGCGTAGGATTATGGGAATTATCACACAAAATTATGCTGAGGTGGTACCTTACCCCTTTCCGCATTGCAAAAATATACCCCGCAACCTCTGCACAGTGCTGGAGGCAGTGTGGGGAAACGGGAACTCTACATCATTTTCTCTGGTCTTGTAGAAGACTATCCAAGACATGGCCAAAGATCTTTCATATAATCAGTATGATAGTGGGGGTTCCAATTGACCTGTCTCCTGGGTTGGCTCTATTAAATTTAGGCATGGATGACATACACTACAACTTCAGAATAGTAGTTACTCACATACTACTAGCAACCAGACTATCTATTGTTAGGAGATGGAAAACCGTCCAGACACCCTCCATAAATGAAATAGTTCAACTAACACTCACTCATTACAAATACGAAATAGCATTTGCTTCCTCCCAAGGTAATTACTCACGAATCCGCGACCTCTGGGCCCCATGGTCTGAATGGTATGATAAAACAAACTTATTGCCATGAAGAGATTAACTTCCTTCTCTCTGCCAATATATATGTATGCCCTCTTGATTCTGATAGACTTACCTCACCACTTCCCCACCAAGGAATGGAAAAGGGTCTGAGGGGGGAGAGGGGGGAGAGGAGGTCGCGAATATAGGCTACCAATACCAACATTTACCAATAAATTGGCACACGCGCTAAATCCAAATCTAAAAAATGTACATATTACTATCAAACTTCCTATTCGAAAGAGAGTGGGCCTATTTCCCACTGTGGGCACAGTTTGATCCCCATGGGGTGCCTCGGTGGGAAGAGATGGCTCATGCCTCCCAAAATACCACTTTAATGACCACCATAATTGCAATCAGACATGGTATAATTCCCTGGCTATCCCTCCACATAGAGGGGACCATTGTGGCTTCTGTTCGCGGCTCTTTCTACCACCTAGTTCTCAAAAGATCTAACACCTGCCTTTAACTGTATTCTCGGTGTATTGAAGCGAGTGATACGTATCAAATGCTCAATCCTTTATATGTTTTTTGGAAAAATGTCAAATTTGTGTTATATTTCTACTTTTCTTGAAATGTACAATACTGTACAAGTTGTACTTACTTTCAATGAACACAATAAAAATTATTGGAATTAAAAATCGCAGATCGCCGCCATTACTAGTAAAAAATAAAAAAAAATAAAAACCCCAGAAATTAATTCTCATCATCTGTAAACGCGGCCACTTTTGCGCAAACCAATCAATAAACGCTGATTGCAATTTTTTTTATCACAAATATGAAGAAGAATATAAATCGGCCAAAACTGATGAAAAAAATAGTTTTTTTGTATTTTTTTTTTTGGATTTGTATTTTAGCAAAAAGTAAGAAATGTGGGTTTTTTTGCAAAATTGTCGCTCTTCTTTTGTTTATAGCGGCGATCAGAAATGATGCAGCGATGATCAAATACCACCAAAAGAAAGCTTTATTTGTGGGGAAAAAAAGGATGCAAATTTCGTACAACGTTGCACGACCGCGCAATTGTCAGTTAAAGCGACGCAGTGCCGAATTGCAAAAAGTGCTCTGGTCCTAAAGTGTGAAATCCTTCCGGGGCTGAAGTGGTTAAGCGGCCCCCTAATTAGCCACAATGCATTGCGGCACTGAAGAGTGCATTGCAAGCCCTCAATGGCTGAAGCAGTGAAAGCTTCAGCCAATCGAGGCACAGAGCACTGTCAGAGTTATGACTGGACACTGTCATTATGACTTTATTCAATCATGGCTCACTCCCGCCCCACAGTATAAAAGTATTCTTTCAATGGCAGCCATTTTCAGTGTGATTTTGGCATGGAGAGAGGTAGAACAGGGCTCTGTTCAGTGCTATTAGTTAGTTAGTGTGCTATACTGTGCTATTGTGCTTCAATTGTCAGTGTAGAATATCAGTTTAGTGTCAGTCTAGGGATAGTGTGAGTGTAGTGAGGAGGATGATCATTCAGCTTTGCATAGTGTGCAGCTAGAGAAAGGACAGCTCAGATAGTTTCACTGAAGTGTAGTGAGACCGTGTCATTCATACATACATTAGTGTATATGTAGAGTAGGGACAGCTGAGTTTCAATGTAGTGTAGTGAGACCATGTCACTAAGCTTTACATTAGTATATAGCTAGAGTAGGAACAGTTCATATAGCATCAGTGTAGAGATGGTTGAACACTGTATAGTTGATTGCATTACTGCAAGTTTAACACCATTTACTTCTGTGTGTGTTACTGCCAGTTTAATGCCATATAGTTCTGTATGCGTTGCTGCCAGTTTAACGCCATATAGTTCTGTATGCGTTGCTACCAGTTTAACGCCATTTCGTTTTGTGCATTACTGCAAGTTTAACGCCATTTACTTCTGTGTGCGTTACTGCAAGTTTAATGCCATTTATTTCTGTGTGCGTTACTGCCAGTTTAATGCCATTTATTTCTGTGTGCGTTACTGTCAGTTTAACACCATATAGTTTTGTGTGTTACTGCAAGTTTAATGCCATTTACTTCTGTGTGCGTTACTGCCAGTTTAACGCCATTTACTTCTGTGTGCGTTACTGCCAGTTTAACGCCATTTACTTCTGTGTGCGTTACTGCCAGTTTAACGCCATATAGTTTTGTGCGTTACTGCAAGTTTAATGCCATTTACTTATGTATGATTTACTGCCAGTTTAACGCCATTAACTTCTGTGTGCCTTACTGCAATTTTAACGCCATATAGTTCTGTGCGTCACTGTTTGATGCGTTATATTGCAGATAGTGTATCCGTAGAGTGTGTCTGTGTAGTGTGAGTACTCAAATTAAAGCGCACCAAATACCACTTTACATTGATTAAAGATCATCTATGTACAGATTTTCACTTCTTCTTTACATTTGCTAATAAGCACCGCCCCATCCCTCCCAATAATGTCTGGGAGGACAACTAGGAGAGGCAGACATTCCTGTGGCACTGTAAGGGGGGTAGCAACAAATGTGTGCACAGGCAAAGGTGGACGTGATGGTCAGTCCTCAGGCAAGAAATCATTTCCTCTGTTTAGCGAGGTTGCCCATGCTATTCAGCCACAGGATGCAGAGGAGGTGGTGGACTGGCTTACTACACCTTCCTCATCCTCCTCATCCTCTGTCACGCAAGCAGAGACAAGTGTGCAGTCCCCCGCAGTAGGGATGGGCCCACGGTTCGAGTCGAACGTAAGTTCGACACGAACATCGCACGTTTGCCCATTGGTCGAATTAAGAATATCATGGGGCATTTGTATCGACTTTGCCACTGCGAAGTGCCCCATAATGCATTGCGGCAGACGGCGTGCACAGTTTGCGGCCCTCCTCAGTCAACGGGAGCCCTCCCATGGAGGAGGAGCTGTTCATTTTTTTTTCCGGGTCCACCGCTCGCCGTGATTGACGATGGATTATAACGGGGGACACTTATTTTTATTTTTTATTTTTTAATAAAGGACTTGTCCCTAATTGTCTCCTTTGTTTTTTTTTTTGACACTTTTAGTGAAGTAGTATGGGTACGATGTACCTGATACTAATTCACATGGGGGTCAGGATCTGGGGGGTCCTTTAGTAAAGGGTTCTTCATGATACTGATAAGCCCCCCCGCACACCCCCACAACCACAGGCCAGGGTTGTGGGGAAGAGGCTCTTGTCTCCATGGGGACAAGGTGCTTTGGGGTGGGGGGCGCAGTAGAGTGCATGTAGCCTGGTACGGTTCAGGAGGGGGGTGCTCGCTCGTCCCCCTATCCTGGACAGCCAGGTTGCATGCTCGGATAAGGGTCTGGTTTGGATTTTAGGGGGGACCCCACATCAATTTTTTTTTTAAATTTGGCACAGGGTTCCCGTTAAAGTCCAAACCAGACCTGAAAGGCCTGGTATGGACTGAGGGGGGGAACCCTACACTAATTTTTTCAGTGATTTTCTGTATGTTGCCGGGAGCCCGCAATACATTACAGCCGACATAATAAATGCCAATATTTCCTTCACAAATGTCATTTTGCTCTGGCACTGTTCTAAACATCACAGAGGTACACCCTTTTACAGGCAGACTAAGGGACCCTCCCAGGCACATTATTTAAAGGAATATTTAATTTTTACTGTTTCACTTTAAGCATTATTAAAATCACTGTTCCTGAAAAAACAATCTATTTAAAAACTTTTTTTGCATTGATACATATCCCCTAGGGCAGGATCCGGGTCCCCATACACTTTTTAGGGCAATAACTTGCATATAAACCTTTAAAATTAGCACTTTTGATTTTTCATGTTCAGGTCCCATAGACTTTAATGATGTTCGAATGTTCTCACAAATTTTTTGCCTGTTCGCTTGTTCTGGTGCAAACCGAACCGGGGGGTGTTCGGCCCATCCCTACCCTGCAGTTGCCAGAGTGGATAAAGCTGCCTTCTTGTCCACATCTATTCCTGCCATAGCCCCAATATCAGCCATGGAGGAGTCAGCTGAGTTATTTTACCATAGTATCAGCCACTTGCTCCTTGATGATGCCCAGCCATTACTGGATTCAGATTTTGGTTCTGAGGTTGAGGATGACAGGAACATGGGCCTAGAGAGAGGGGAGAACACTGGTAGACAAATTGGCATTCATGTTTCCCCAGCTGCAGCGTATTTGCAAAGTTGTCTCCAGTGGTAATGATGATGATGAAGATGGAGATGATGATGATGTGTCTGATGTGTCTGAGGTGTCTGTAACATGGAACATGATTTGGCATTGCTGGAAGATTGGTCAAAGCAGTGGAGACTGCAGTTCAATATTTCTAAATATAAAATAATTCATCTAGGGAAAAAGAATCCCCTTAGAGAGTACAGCATTGGGGGTACAGTGTTAGCCAGCACTACAGAAGAAAAAGATTTGGGGGTTTTTACCTCAGATATTTGCAAAATGAGCAAACAGTGTGACCAGGCAGTGGGAAAAGCAAATAGAAATCTGGGATGTATCAGCAGAGGGATCACCAGCAGGAGGAAGGAGGTTCTTATTCCCCTATATAGATCTTTAGTGAGACCTCACTTAGAATACTGTGTCCAGTTCTGGAGACCTCACTTACAAAAAGATATTGATAAGATAGAACGAGTTCAGAGATGGGTAACAAAAATGGTGAAAGGTCTGGGAGATAAAACATATCAAGAGTGACTTCAGGAACTTAATATGTACAGTCTGGAGGAAAGAAGGGAGAGGGGATACATGATTGAAACCTTTAAATACATCAAGGGAGGGTGAATAAGGTTCAGGAGGGCAGTCTTTTCAAAATGAAACCAAAATCAAGAACACGGGGACATGACCTCAAACTAACTGGAGGGAAGTTCAAAACTAATCTTACAAAGTATTATTTTACTGAAAGGGTGGTTGAGGATTGGAATAAACTACCAACAGAGGTTGTGAGTAGAGTTGATCGAACCTCTGGAAGTCCAGGTTCTGCAGGTTCGGCCAAACTTCGGGACAAAGTCCGGGTTCGGGTCCGGACTTGACCCGAACTTTGACCCGGACCCCGAACCCCATTGAAATCAATGGGGACCAGAACTTTTAGGCACAAAAATGGCTGTAATAAAGTCCTGGCAAGTCCTAGAGGTCTGCAAAAGGAAGGAAAATGGGGGTAAGATTTGGACAAGTGCCCTACAAAGAAATGGGGATAGGGAAATAACGTAAAACAATTTTTAAACTAAAATCACATAAAAAAAATCAAAAATGGAGGTGGATGTGGAGTTGGAGGTTGAGGAGGCGGTAAAAGTGGCGGTGGAGGAGGAGGAGGTAGCCAACACTGTTTTTTTCATTTTTGTGCAAGAAATCATCTCCAAGTTGTACAGGGAAAGTTTCCAGCTGTTGCTTTAAGGGAAAGGTTATTGTTCTAAAATTATCTCCAAGTTGTATAGGCAAAGTTTATTCTAGCCGCATAGAGCCATATTAGTGTTGTAAAATCATCTCCAAGCTCCATTGACTAAGTGTGTTCTAGCAGCATAGAGCCATATTAGTGTTATAAAATCATGTCCAAGCTCCAGTCACTAAGCGTATTGTAGCCGCATAGAGCCTTATTAGTGTTATAAAATAATGTCCAAGCTCCATTCACTAAGTGTATTGTAGCCGCATAGAGCCTTATTAGTGTTATAAAATCACGTCCAAGCTCCATTCACTAAGTGTATTATAGCCGCATAGAGCCTTATTAGTGTTAAAAAATCACGTCTAAGCTCCATTCACTAAGTGTATTGTAGCCGCATAGAGCCATATTAGTGTTATAAAATCATGTCCAAGCTCCATTCACTAAGCGTATTGAAGCCGCATAGAGCCTTATTAGTGTTATAAAATCATGTCCAAGCTCCATTCACTAAGTGTATTGTAGCCGCATAGAGCCTTATTAGTGTTATAAAATCACGTCCAAGCTCCATTCACTAAGTGTATTGTAGCCGCATAGAGCCTTGTTAGTGTTATAAAATCATGTCAAAGCTCCATTCACTAAGTGTATTGTAGCCGCATAGAGCCATATTAGTGTTATAAAATCATGTCCAAGCTCCATTCACAAAGCGTATTGAAGCCGCATAGAGCCTTATTAGTGTTATAAAATCATGTCCAAGCTCCATTCACTAAGTGTATTGTAGCCGCATAGAGCCTTATTAGTGTTATAAAATCACGTCCAAGCTCCATTCACTAAGTGTATCGTAGCCGCATAGAGCCTTATTAGTGTTATAAAATCATGTCCAAGCTCCATTCACTATCACTAAGTGTATTGTAGCTGCATAGAGCCATATGAGTGTTATAAAGTCATTGATTTTATAACACTCATAAGGCTCTATGCGGCTACAATACACTTAGTGAATGGAGCTTGGACATGATTTTATAACACTAATAAGGCTCTATGCGGCTACAATACACTTAGTGAATGGAGCTTGGACAGAGGTAAGTGATTCACATAACATCGGCGTATCTCGGAAT
>BLSH010532834.1:385311-419444 GCA_018402905.1 Glandirana rugosa | reverse complement strand
GTCTGCAAAAGGAAGGAAAATGGGGCTAAGGGTGGGACAAGTGCATTACAAAGAAATCGGGACAGAAATAACTAAAAACATGTTTAAAAAAATAATTTCATAAAAAAATCAAAAATGGAGGTGGATGTGGACCATCTTCAAACTGTGTCTGAAAAGTATTAATTAACGGTAGAAGCCATATAACTGTTCTAAAATCATCTTCAAACTGTGTCAAAAAAGTATAAACAAGCCGGGAGAACCCATATCACTGTTCTGCAAACATCTGGAAACTGTGTATAACACTTTAACTAAAACCGGGACAAACCATACTACTGTTCTGCAAACATCTGGAAACTGTGTGTAACACTTTAACTAAAACCGGGACAAACCCATATCACTGTTCTGCAAACATCTGGAAACTGTGTGTAACACTTTAACTAAAACCAGAACAAACTGTTCTGCAAACATCTGGAAACTGTGTGTAACACTTTAACAAAAACCGGGCGAACCCATATCACTGTTCTGCAAACATCTGGAAACTGTGTGTGACACTTTAACTAAAACCGGGACAAACTGAACTACTGTTCTGCAAACATCTGGAAACTGTGTGTGACACTTTAACTAAAACCGGGACAAACTGTTCTGCAAACATCTGGAAACTGTGTGTAACACTTTAACTAAAACCGGGACAAACTGAACTACTGTTCTGCAAACATCTGGAAACTGTGTGTAACACTTTAACTAAAACCGGGCGAACCCATATCACTGTGCTGCAAACATCTGGAAACTGTGTGTGAAACTACAGCATAGAGAAGAACAGGGATATGGTTTCGCTCTGCTTTAGTTTCACATAGAGTTTTTAGATGATCTTAGAACAGTGATATGATATCAATGGGGTTCGGGGTCCGGGACAAAGTTCGGGTTCTGTCCGGACCCAAACCCGGACTTTGTCCCGAAGTTCGGCCGAACCAGCAGAACCCGGGCTTCCAGAAGGTCGCTCAACTCTAATCAAGAGTACCTCTATAGGGTTACAGTGGGAAGGTGCCACCAACACCCAAAGACCAATTTTTCTGCACCTGTTTGACAGGAGCATATCATTGCATTTCTTTTTATAGAAAGGCCAATTCTTTCCTTCATGAAGAGCACCTCTATGAGGTTATAGTGTGAAGGCACCACCGACACCCAAAGCCCATTTTTTCCGCACCCGTTACTTCTATCCAAAGTCAAAGTGACACAAGAATTTATCCAACTCTAATCTTGTTCCCAGTGCACTACATTGTGGCCTCATCATACACACTGGCTCCCCAGCTGTTGCTGAGCAAAATAAAGGCAGCTTGCAGGGAAAACGTAATTTTTTTGGCATTATAAATGCAGTTATTGCTGCAACCGATTCTAGACATGGTACAGATCTGCCACTTTACAAGTAGACTAAGGGGACCTCAGGCACTTTATTGGAAGGTATTTTTCATTTTTATGCTTTCACTTTAAAAATCAAAAAATCACTGCACATTTAAAAATCACATTTTTTACAAACTTTTTTCATTGATACATGTCCCCCAGGGCAGGTCCCAGACCCCTATAACCATTGTATGCCCAATTACTTGCATATAAGCCTTCGAAATGGGCACTTTTGATTTTTGATGTTCGGGTCCCATTGACTTTAATGGGTTTCGTTATTCGGGTCCGAACTTTAGCAATGTTCGAAAGTTCTGTGCCAAACCAAACAGGGGTCCGTTTGGCCCATCCCTAGTTGTAAATAGCAGCCTTATTTGAATCCTACAACCAGACTGCACCTTATATATATTTGCAAGGGTTGGTGACCAATTAGGGAGCATTATATTAGCCACTCTAAAGAAATGAAAGGGGGATATAATACGTTGTTACCAAGCCATGCTTTCTCTTTGCCTTTGGACACAAAAGCAGTCAGTATGACCTGACCTGAACCTGAGAGGTAAACTAAAGCTGACCATACATTATACAATTTTCTTCAATTTACTTTAGATTTAACTTCAACTATGCACTGCAAGGGCCTGCCTGATTGCATACAAATTGCAATTACTTAGGTTTTCCTCATAATATATGGTTTTTGTAAACCTAAAGGAAAATTGTGCAAGAAAATTGTATAATGTATAGGCAGCCTGTTGCCCTGTACACATTTGGCCTGTGTGTACTGCAGCCGGTCCGACAGAAGCCAGCCGGCTTCTGTGAAAGGGGCATGACCGAAAAAGGCCTGCCGACCGGCTCCCAATCAGTGCTCTCAGCCAATGGCTGAGAGCGCTGACCTGAGTGTTCTGGTGGGGGGACATCCCCTTGTCAGAACACATTTGAACAGCTGGGGAGATCGCTGTGCTAACATCAGATTGTTAGTATGGCAGCTCTGACCTCAGAGGTAGGGGTATATTGCAGCCAGTAACACAGGTGGGGTACATTGTGGCCAGTAACACAGGTGGGGTACATTGCAGCCAGTAACACAACACAGGTGGGGTACATTGCAGCCAGTAACACAACATAGATGAGGTACATTACAGCCATCTCCCCCCCACCACCACGGAGCTCGCAGCACTGACAGACTCTCCCCTTGGAAGTTGGGACAAAGTCCCTCACTTACACCATCTATGAGCAGGCAGTGTTCAGAGTCTCGCGAGCGGGGAATGTGCTCTCCATGCTCCGGCAACATCCTCCTTCTCCTCCGAGAAAGGCATCCAATAGGAACGCCTGTCTTCTCCCCATCAGGAAACCAGTAACATACTGGCACTTACTGATTGGCTGAGATGGGCTCTGTATTAGAAAGGAAAATGTTCATTTGCCTTTATAAGGGCTTGTGGCAGCATGCTCTGCACCGCAGGCCCCACTTTAATGAAGCCTATTAGAGCCTACGGCTCTAATGAGATGCTTCATGGACACCCCCCACTATTCATTACGCAAAGGGGCCGGCCGCATGAATGGGGGGTAGTCACGGGCGGCCATGGATAGATTCAAGCTATGCATGAATCTATCCATGGCATAGAGGGGGTGGCAGGAGAGAGGGGGCAACGCCTGTGTGCCTTAACCTCCTTGGCGGTAATCCCGAGTGTGGCTCGGGGTGGAATTTCAGTATCATTAGCGGTAACCCCGAGCCACACTCGGGATTGCATTGCTGGATCCAGGCATCGCTACTCACCTTGTCCCCTGGATCCAGCGATGTCCTCCGCCGTGTCTGCGGGCTGTGTCCGCCGCCAGATGACTCCTGTGTGCCGGGCTCCGTTCCCTGCGAGCGCCGCGTCGCACGGGGACGTAGACCGGCGGGAAATTCAAAAAGTGAAACACACACAGCACATACAGTACACTGTAATTTTATAGATTACATTACTGTATGAAAACATTTCACATCCCCTTTGTCCCTAGTGGTTTGCCCAGAGCCCTGCATGCACTTTTATATTATTTATGTCATTCTTTCTGCCTGGAAACATGAGAATGTCCATAGCAACCAAAAAGCATCCCTTTACGTCAAAAGTGCTCTTTTATCAGCTAGAAAACACCGATAGTAAATAAGAATCATTTGCAGAATTGAGTGATTGTGATTTTTGGGGAAATTTATCATCAGACACTGAAAGTGACGACAGCGACAATTCTGCAACTAAGCAAATTTCAGTGTTTTTGGTTTGATTACATTATTGAATACATTTTATTACTATTACGTTATTATTTTTGATAATTATTTTTAGTTATTTATTATATTATAATTTATGATTTCATTTTTCAAACTTTATCATATCTGGGATGTCTACTAGACTCTTGTTTGGACAGATTTAAGTGAGTTATTCCTAAGAATTACAGGCCTACAATATAAAACGCCAAGTTTTCATGCAAAATAATCGTACCGCTTTCAGCACCAAAAATCTGAAATAATCATACCGCCAGGGAGGTTAATGGATGGGCCACCACTGGTAACTTGTATATATTACATAACTACTGTAGCTGTGTATATGTAGATACTTTTATAGTGATTGGAGTGCATTCACATATACACTTAACCTAGTTAATAAAATACATTTGCTATACATTACAGATAAAATAGATATGCAATAAGTGTTGTATATAAGGGCTTTGGGTAGGAAATATCAGGCAGGCACAGTTTTTTGGGAGGATTTTGGGGTATGATAAGTATTAGCATTCATATATTGCATACAAAAGTGTTTGTGTACACATGATGGTACAACCATTGTGTGATCACATATTTTATACATGCTCTTTAACATTTTAGTGTATTTTTGTCTCCCTTGTAAGCTAGTAGGAGCTTGTAGGTTAAGTTATCCTGAGAAGAGGCTAAAGCCGGCCAGAGATCAATCAAAATTTAGGTTCAGCAGGAGCCAGAGGAATTTCAATCCATCTATAGGCAGGCTGGTTTTACTGAAGTCGGTCGATATAGCTACAGCTGGCAGCAGTAACCATTGTATTCTGAAGGCAGGAAAAGCTCCTGCTGTTAGAATACCATAGCGGGGGAGATCAACAATTTTCTCTTTCTTTTAACCCATATTTGAAGGAAAAATGCTTAATGTATGGCAAGCCTTAGAATGATCTTTCTATTTTGATAACCAGTCCATATATCTGTGCCTTTACAGTAGCTGTATGAGTCTCTTTCCAGTTGTTAGGCAGACTCAGCACCAACTTAATCCTATTTATCCTAAGAGAATAAATATATACAGATTCAACTGCTACTATTCTACTACTAAATGAGATAATATGAGATATTTTCTGCAGCATCTTCAAATTAGTCCTATGTAGTGCTCCTTAATAAGCGATATGTGCAGGTGTATTTTTTTTGGGAGGGGGGGCAAATAACCACCCATCCCCCGAGCGGCACCCACCCCCCCCCAACACCGCTGTTTGCTGGTCGGTCTGGCACTTACCCCATTGTGGCGGGTAGCAAGCAGCGTAGTGCAGCGGCTCGGCTCTGAGTCCTCTCCTCCATGGCGGCTTACAGCCCCTCCCCTCCCCCCTAGGTGTCCAATAGGATCGCCTTTCCTTTCAGCCAATCGGGTAACGGGTGTCAACACCAGCTTCCTGATTGGCTGGGAGGAGGATCAGTGTTACAACAGCGAATATTCATTTGCTGTTGCAACGCACCTGGGTGGGCTAAAAGTGCACTCTCTGCACCCCAAGCTCACCATATATTGAAGCCTATTAGAGCCTATGGTGCTTCAAAAAAAACACCCCCTCCCCATTGGAATTCGTGCTCCAGTATCATGAAAGAGGCCAGATGCATGGATCTGTGTAGATATGTGTATATCCAATTCATTTTTGTTCTATTCTCTGGAAAGAAATTGATCCATGTGCAATTCTAGGCATGACTGGTGTTCTCTCTAGTACTCCAATTTATGGTGGACAAGGATCCAAGTATCATGCCAACCAAAATAGCCTGTCTCTAACTTATAAGAGTCTCCACACCACCATAAGATTGCTTTAGAAAATTCACAGGTGTATTGCCCCCTTAAGATAGAGACTTTGACATTGCTTCACGGGCAATCCATCTGGCAACTTCTGTGTAGCATGAAGATGTCACTAGACTCCACCCAGATGTGTTTCGTTCCACCCCATGTGACTTTCTCAAAAGTAAATGGAGCATCGCCATCTATATGTCCATTAAATAGCACCATTTATTTTCCCACGGTTACTATTTTACTGGCACCGTCTGAATACAATAGTGCACTGGGGAGATCCCAACTGTTTGAGTGAAAAAAAAAAAAACTCAAAGTGTATACCTAACTTATCTATTAAATGGATTCGAGTTAATTTAAATTTTGCTTTTTATGTTATACATATTTATCTCTTCCATAAGTAGCAGTTGTAGAGTAAATAATTACTATTTATTTCTTATTGTGAAGAAAGTCAACAATTGATATTGATAATACATTTCTGCTATGCAAAGAATATAATTTTTTTTAAGAATTAATAATGCATGTTGAACTGCCTTATGACACAAGAATGAGGAAATCAGTTTAAACTGCATGAAAACCTGTGCAACAGCTTGCTGGTAAACATAACCTTGCAAAGTGAGGTCAGGTTAGAACTGAAATTTACTGCTAGTGATTGTTTTCATAAATGGCTACTCACATAATAATTTAGAGCACATAAAGACATTATTGTCCGGCTGTTATTTTAATTAACTGTCAAGTTTGTTAGTCTTAACAGATGGTGAGTGTCGGATAATAATTGCCGTAGCAAAAGGGCCCTGTGCAAGAAGCATGACAGGCAGGGCTTGTAGTCCATCCAATCATGTGCGGGTGGAGTGGGCGGGTGGAGTGGACCCCCCCGCACGCTGTCACTGGAAGGCTGTTTGTGGTTGGGGGTTCTGTTTGCACCTTGTTACATGTTACACACTAAATATGGGTGTACTATGTAACATGGTGCAAAATAGAGAGTTAACCTTTAACCCTCTATATCTAAAGGGAGGAGCTAAGGGAGGTTAGACTATAACCTCCGAGCATATAGCCTGACTAAAGCCATGTTCAGAATTCACAAACATTCCTCCCTGTGCTATTAGCAGCCAAGAATATACTGTCTTACTAATGTCACTTTTACTGGCTACTCGCAGAATGGCTTGACAGAAATGTATTTGTTTAAATGTATGGTGAACAAATATATGATCAACATGGGATGATCTGAGCTGGATTGACCAAATACAAATACAAAATTATACAGAAACATACATAGTACAGTGAAACAATGTCTGTATCTTTTCATATATGTTTAGCAGAATGTGACACCGTATAACAACATCCCATAAGCAGAATGAACAATTGGTAAATATCAGTTGATGGGTATAACAAATATACCCAAAATATGGGTCTGGATTCCTAAAGGGAGGAGGGAAGGTGTGTTGCTATGGATATTTAGGGGATTTTATAGCATATTTAACTGTTAGATCGCATAGTTGGATTTTTAAGACCATATGTTGTTCAAGAAGCAAGGCTCCCCCTATTGATATGCAAATGAACCAGTCAGATTGGTTTATGAGCTAAGTAGAGGAAGTTCTTTACAGGATATGATGTAGAGGATGTTAAAGGAAGGGTAGGATTTCGAAAGAAGCATGTGGGCAGACAAAGAACAGAGTTGATTTGGAACACAAAGGAGCAACATTGCTGTTGGAAACTGGAAGGCCTTGGAGACATTTTGAGTTGGACTCTGTAATGACTTATAACTAGAGTTGAGCGAACTTCTAGAAGTCCGGGTTCTGCTGGTTTAGCCGAACTTAGGGACAAAGTCCGGGTTCGGGTCTGGACAGAACCCGAACTTTGTCCCGGACCCCGAACCCCATTGAAATCAATGAGGACCCGAACTTTTAGGCACAAAAATGGCTGTAAAATAGTCCTGGAAAGTCATAGAGGTCTGCAAAAGGAAGGAAATGGGGGTAAGGGTGGGACAAGTGACCTACAAAGAAATGGGGACAGGGAAATAACTTTAAATATTTTTAAAAAAATAAAAACATAAAAAAAGCAAAAATGGAGGTGAATGTGGATCATCTTCAAACTGGGTCTGAAAAGTATTAATTAACGGTAGAAGCCATATAACTGTTCTAAAATCATCTTCAAACTGTGTCAAAAAAGTATATATAAGCCGGGAGAACCCATATCACTGTTCCGCAAACATCTGGAAAATGTGTGTGTCACTTTAAATATAACCGGCAATGACTGAACATCTGTTCTGCAAACATCTGTACAGTCTGTGTGTCACTTTAAATATAACCGGCAATGACTGAACATCTGTTCTGCAAACATCTGTAAAGTCTGTGTGTCACTTTAAATATAACCGGCAATGACTGAACATCTGTTCTGCAAACATCTGTAAAGTCTGTGTATTACTTTAAATATAACCGGCAATGACTGAACATCTGTTCTGCAAACATCTGTAAAGTCTGTGCGTCACTTTAAATATAACCGGCAATGACTGAACATCTGTTCTGCAAACATTTGTACAGTCTGTGTGAAACTTTAAATATAACTGGCAATGACTGAACATCTGTTCTGCAAACATCTGTACAGTCTGTGTGAAACTACAGCATAGAGAAGAACAGGCATATGGTTTCGCTCTGCTATAGTTTCAAACACAGTTTGCAGATGTTTGCAGAACAGTGACATCATATCATATCACTTTGCGGAAAAGTTCAGGTACCGAACTTGACCCAAACTTGACCCCGAACCCCATTGAAGTCAAGGGTGACCCAAACTTTTGGGCACAAAATTGGCTGTAAAAAAGTCCTGGAAAGGGCTAGAGGGCTGCAAAAGGAAACAAAATGGGGGTAAGAGTAGGACAAGTGCCCTGCAAACAAATGTGGATAGGGAAATCACATAAAAAAATAAAAATCGGAGGAGGAGGTGGATGTGGAGTAGGAGCCTAGAGGTTGACTAGGCCGTGACCATGGCAGTGTAGGTGGAAATGGTGGTGGAGCAAGAGGAGGAGGAGGTAGCCAACACTGTTATTTGTTTGTTTTTTCTAATTGGGGTAGCCCCCAAAATATTGAGACATATTAAAAAAAAAACAAGTATACGAATGGCTGTGTGAGTCCGGTCTAAATGTTTATTCTGCACAAGGTACAGACAAGTCTTGTGGGATGCATGCCTGGTTCATTTTAATAAACGTTAGCTTGTCCACGTTGGCTGTGCATAGGCGGCTGCGGTTGTCTGTGATAACGCCCCCTGCCGTGCTAAACACACGTTGAGACAATACACTGGCTGAAGGGCAGGCCAGCACCTCCAAGGCATAAAGGGCAAGTTCAGGCCATGTGCCCAATTTGGAGACCCAGAAGTTGAATGGGGCAGAACCATCAGTCAGTACGTGTAGGCATGTGCACACATACTGTTCCACCATGTTGCTGAAATGCTGCCTCCTGCTAAGACGTTGCCTATCAGCTGGTGATGCTATTTGTTGTGGCGTGCTGCTGACAAAGCTTTTCCACATTTTGGCCATGCTAACCCTGCCTTCTGAGGTGCTGGCAGTGCCACAGTTACGTTGGTGACCTCTTCCTCCTCCTCCGCCTTCACCTTGTGCTTTCACTGAGCCCCCTGTGTCATTTGGGAATGCCCTCAGCAGAGCGTCTACCAGCGTGCGCTGGTAGTCACGCATCTTCCGATCACGCTCCAGTGAGGGAATTAAGTACGGCACATTGTCCTTGTAATGGGGATCCAGCAGGGTGGCCACCCAGTAATCAGCACAAGTTACAATGGGGGCAACTCGGCTGTCGTTGCGCAGGCACTGCAGCATGTAGTCGCTCATGTGTGCCAGGCTGCCCAGAGGCAAAGACAAGCTGTCCTCTGTGGGAGGTGTATCATCTGTGTCCCTGGTATCCCCTCAGCCATGCTCCAGTGATGCCCAATAGCTGCCTTGGGTGCCACCCTGCTGTGAACACGGTTCCTCCTCCTCCTCCTCATCATCTTCCTCATCCTTCTCATCCTCCAGAACTGTGCCCTGGCTTGAACATTTTTTACCTGGCCTATGCTGGTGCAGGAAACCACCCTCTGAGCAAATTGTGAATGACTGGCCTGATAACCGTGGAAATGACCACTCTTCCTCCTCTTCCTCCTGTGCCACATCCTCTTCCAACGTCGTCCAAAGTGTTTTTCAAGGAGACATAGAAGTGGGATAGTAATGCTGAGAACAGCGTCATTGGCACTGGCCATGTTGGTGGAGTACTCGAAACACCACAGTATGGTACACAGGTCTCGCATGGAGGCCCACTCGTTGGTGGTGAAGTGGTGCTGTTCTGCAGAGTGACTGACCCGTGCATGCTGCAGCTGAAACTCCACTATTGCCTGCTGCTGCTCGCACAGTCTCTCCAGCATGTGCAAGGTGGAGTTCCACCTTGTGGGCACGTCGCATAGGAGGTGGTTAGCGGGAAGGCCGAAGTTCCGCTGCAGTGCAGACAGGCGAGCAGCAGCAGGGTGAGAACGTCGAAAGCACACACAGACGGCCCACACTTTCTGCAGCAGCTCTGACATATCCGGGTAGTTTTTTAGAAATGTATGCACCACCAAATTCAGCACATGCGCCAGGCAAGGGATGTGCGTCAAACTGGCTAGGCCCAGAGCTGCTACAAGATTTCACCCATTATCGCACACCACCAGGCCGGGCTTGAGGCTCAGTGGCAACAACCACTCATCGGTCTGTTGTTAGAAGTTGGTGGTGAAGGTGTTACGCTGAGTGGATAAGGAGGTGGTAGAGGAGGAGGAGGAAGCGCAGTAGGAGGAGGAGGCAACAGGAGGCAAAGAGAAATGCCCTGCAATCCTTGATGGGGGAAGGACATGCGCAGTTAGCGAGATATAGCGCCCCTACCTGCTTACTGGTCCACATATCAGTGGTTATGTGGATCTTGCCACAGATGGCGTTGCGCAGTGCACACTTGATCTTGTCCCCGACTTGTTTGTGCAGGGAAGGGATGGCTCGCATGGAAAAGTAGTGGCGGCTGGGAACCACATACTGTGGGACAGCCACTGCCATCAGGTTTTTAAAACTGTCCATGTCCACAAGACGGAATGACAGCATTTCAAAGGCCAGGAATTTTGAAATGTTGGTATTCAGGGCCAGGGATCGTGGGTGGGTGTGGGGGGGGTACTTCCTCTTTCTCTCCAGTGTTTGGGAGATGGACAGCTGTAAGCTTCAATGGGACCATGTGGAAATGCTTGGGGACGGTGGCGGACATGGTGGCATTGCTGTCACATGGTCTGTTTGCTGGGTGGCAGGTGACACTGGCACTGTAGAGGTGGAGGAAGAGGCCAAGGCAGCAGCAGAAGAGGAAGCAGGAGGAGGCCGAGACCTTTCTTGGATTTTAAGGTACTTATTACACTGCAGCTTGTGCTTTGAATTTAGATGCCTGGTCATGCAGGTTGTGCTCAGGTTTAGAACATTTATGCCTCGCTTCAGGCTCTCATTGCACAGCGTGCAAACCACTCGTGTCTTGTCGTCAGCACATTGTCTGAAGGACTGCCATGCCGAGGAACGCCTTTGAGCTGCCTTTGGTGTGCTAGGTCCCTGGGTGTGGTAGGTAGTAGCAGGCATACTGTCTAGGGGATGCTCACTCCGCTTTTGCAACCTGCTTCCTCTTTTGATGTGCTGGTGCCTCTGTGCGACCACCACCACTTCCTCCAAACTGCACATGTCACTCTCATGACTTTCATTCCATGTGGGGTCTAGGACCTCATTATCCTCCTCCACATCATCTTCCACCAACCCTTCACCACTGCCCTCCTTGTCAGTCTGCACACTGTGGAAAGCCGCAGCAGTTGGCACTTGTGTTTCGTCATCATCAGAGACATGCTGCAGTGGTGTTTCTATGTCCTCATCCTGCAACAGAACTGGTTGGGCATTGGTGCACTCAATGTCTTAAACTTCTGGGGCAGGGCTATGTGGATGGCCCACGGAAAGCACACCAGGAGAGTCATCAAAAAGCATAAGAGACTGTTGCATGACTTGGGGCTCAGACTGCTTGGCTGATTTACAAGGGGCTGAGGTTAAAGCAGATGGCCCTGGGGTTAAGGTGCCAACTCTGAGCTTTCATCAAGGGACCGGGTGGGAGACAATGTGAAGGAAGTGGAGGCATTGTCAGCCACCCAATCTACTAGCGCCTGTACTTGTTTTTGCCTCACCATTTGTTGAGCGGCATTCGGGCCTACCATGTAACGTTAAAGGTTCTGTCGGCTACTCGCACCTGAAGAAGGTGTTTCACTTGTGCGTGTAGCTGGCACAAATCGATCATGTCCTCTCCTTGCAAGAGGAACTTCACGTACACCACCAACACCAGCAGCATCAGCAGCACCACGACCACGAACACGTCCCTTATTTAAAACTCTCCTCATTCTGGAAACAAATGTAATATGTAGCATTATTTAATAATACAAAAAAAAAAATAATAAATTATTTTTTTTGGAAAACAGCAACGTAGACGCAGTTTTTATTTTTGTGCAAGAAATGCACCACTCACACCAGCAGCAGGAACATCTCCCTACACCAGTATGATATGATTTTAGTACAATAATCTGTCCCTCACAGGAGCAGCAGGAACCTCTCCCTGTAGCACTATGATGCGATGATTTTAGAACAATAATCTGTCCCTCACAGGAGTAGCAGGAATCTCTCCCTGTAGTACTATGATGAGATGATTTTAGAACAATAATCTGTCCCTCACAGGAGCAGCAGGAACCTCTCCTTCTACTAGTATGTGATGATTTTAGAACAATATTCTGTCCCTCACAGGAGCAGCAGGAACCTCTCCCTCTAGCAGTATGTCATGATTTTAGAACAATAAACTGTACCTCAAAGCACCAGCAGGAACCTCTCTCTATAGAAGTAAGAGGTGATTTTAGAACAATAATCTGTTCCTCACAGGAGCAGCAGGAACCTCTCCCTGTAGCACTATGATGAGATGATTTTAGAACAATAAACTGTCCCTCACAGGAGCAGCAGGAACCTCTCCCTATAGCAGTATGTGATGATTTTAGAACAATAATCTGTCCCTCACAGGAGCAGCAGGAACCTCTCCCTATAGTAGTAGGAGATGATTTTAGAACAATAATCTGTCCCTAACAGCACCAGCAAGAACCTCTCCCTCTAGCAGTATGTGATGATTTTAGAGCAATAATCTGTCCCTCACAGGAGAAGCAGGAACCTCTGCCTCTAGCACTATGATGAGATGATTTAGAACAATAATATGTCCCTCACTGGAGCAGCAGGAACCTCTCCCTGTAGCACTATGAGGAGATGATTTTAGAACAATAATCTGTCCCTCACAGGAGCAGCAGGATCCTCTCCCTCTAGCAGTATGTGATTGTTTTAGAAAAATAATCTGTCCCTCACAGCACCAGTGGGAACCTCTCGCTCTAGCGGTACGTGATGATTTTAGAACAATAATCTGTCCCTCACATATGAAGCAGGAACCTCTCCCTCTAGCACTATGATGAGATGATTTTAGAACAATAATCTGTCCTTCCCAGGAGCAGCAGGAACCTCTCTCTGTAGTACCATAATGAGATGATCTTAGAACAATAATCTGTCCCTCACAGGAGCAGCAGGAACCTCTCCCTCCAGTAGTATGTGATGATTTTAGAACAATATTCTGTCCCTCACAGGAGCAGCAGGAACCTCTCCCTCTAGCAGTATGTCATGCTTTTAGAACAATAATCTGTCCCTCACAGCACCAGCAGGAACCTCTCTCTATAGAAGTAGGAGATGATTTTAGAACAATAATCTGTTCCTCACAGGAGCAGCAGGAACCTCTCCTTTTGGCAGTATGTGATGATTTTAGAACAATAATCTGTCCCTCACAGAAGCAGCAGGAACCTCTCCCTATAGCAGTATGTGATGATTTTAGAACAATAACCTGTCCTTCACAGGAGCAGCAGGAACCTCTCCCTATAGTAGTAGGAGATGATTTTAGAACAATAATCTGTCCCTCACAGCACCAGCAGGAACCTCTATCTCTAGCAGTATGTGATTATTTTAGAACAATGATCTGTCCCTCACAGCACCAGCAGGAACCTCTCCCTATAGAAGTAGGAGATGCTTTTAGAACAATAATCTGTTCCTCACAGGAGCAGCAGTAACCTCTCCATGTAGCCCTATGATGAGATGATTTTAGAACAATAATCTGTCCCTCACAGGAGCAGCAGGAACCTCTCCCTGTAGCACTAGGATGAGATGATTTTAGAACAATAATCTGTCCCTCACAACAGCAGCAGGATCCACTCCCTCTAACAGTATGTGATGATTTTAGAACAATAATCTGTCCCTCACAAGAGCAGCAGGAACCTCTCCCTTACGCAGTATGTGATAATTTTAGAACAATAATCTGTCCCTCCCAGCACCAGCAGGAACCTCTCCCTCTAGCAGTATGTGATGATTTTAGAACAATAATCTGTCCCTCACATCACCAGCAGGAACCTCTCCCTCTAGCAGTATGTCATCATTTTAGAACAATAATCTGTCACTCACAGGAGCAGCAGGAACCTCACAATCTGGCAGTATGTGGGGATTTTAGAATCATAATCTGTTCCTCACAGCACCAGCAGGAACCTCTCCCTATAGCAGTAGGAGATGATTTTAGAACAATAATCTGTTCCTCACAGGAGCAGCAGGAACCTCTCCCTCTAGCAGTATGTGATGATTTTAGAACAATAATCTGTCCCTCACAGCACCAGCAGGAACCTCTCTATATAGCACTATAAGATGATTTTAGAATAATCTGTCCCTCACAGCAAAAGCAGGAACCTCTCCCTATAGCAGAAGGAGATGATTGTAGAACAATAATCTGTCCCTCACATCATCAGCAGGAACCTCTCCCTCTAGCAGTATGCAAAGATTTTAGAACAATAATCTGTTCCTCATAGGAGCAGCAGGAACCTCTCCCTATAGCAGTATGTGATGATTTTAGAACAATAATCTGTCCCTCTCAGCAGCAGCAGGAACCTCTCCTTATAGTAGTAGGAGAAGATTTTAGAACAATAATCTGTCCCTCACAGCACTAGCAGGAACCTCTCCCTATAGCACCAGGAGATGATTTTAGAACAATAATTTGTCCCTCACAGCAAAAGCAGGAACCTCTACTTATAGCAAAAGGAGATGATTTTAGAACAATAATCTGTTCCTCACAGGAGCAGCAGGAACCTCTCCCTGTAGCATTATGATGAGATGATTTTAGAACAATAATCTGTCCCTCACAGGAGCAGCAGGAACCTCTCCCTATAGTAGTAGGAAATGATTTTAGAACAATAATCTGTCCCTCACAGCACCAGCAGGAACCTCTCCCTATAGAAGTAGGAGATGCTTTTAGAACAATAATCTGTTCCTCACAGGAGCAGCAGGAACCTCTCCCTGTAGCATTATGATGAGATGATTTTAGAACAATAATCTGTCCCTCACAGGAGCAGCAGGAACCTCTCCCTGTAGCACTATAATGAGATGATTTTAGAACAATAATCTGTCCCTCACAGGAGTAGCAGGAATCTCTACCTGTAGCACTAGGATGAGATGATTTTAGAACAATAATCTGTCCCTCACAACAGCAGCAGGATCCATTCCCTCTAGCAGTATGTGATGATTTTAGAACAATAATCTGTCCCTCGCAAGAGCAGCAGGAACCTCTACCTTAAGCAGTATGTGATCATTTTAGAACAATAGTCTGTCCCTCACAGCACCAGCAGGAACCTCTCCCTCTAGCAGTATGTGATGATTTTAGAACAATAATTTGTCCCTCACAGCACCAGCAGGAACCTCTCCCTCTAGCACTATGATGAGATGATTTAGAACAATAATCTGTCCCTCACTGCAGCAGCAGGAACCTCTCCCTGTAGCACTATGATGAGATGATTTTAGAACAATAATCTGTCCCTCACAGGAGCAGCAGGATGCTCTCCCTCTAGCAGTATGTGATTATTTTAGAACAATAATCTGTCCCTCATAGCACTAGGAGATGATTTCAGAACAATAATCTGTCCCTCACAGCACCAGCAGGAACCTCTCCCTATAGCAGTAGGAGAAGATTTTAGAACACTAATCTGTCCCTAACATCACCAGCAGGAACCTCTCCCTCTAGCAGTATGTCATCATTTTAGAACAATAATCTGTCACTCACAGGAGCAGCAAGAACCTCACAATCTGGCAGTATGTGGGGATTTTAGAATAATAATCTGTTCCTCACAGCACCAGCAGGAACCTCTCCCTATAGCAGTAGGAGATGATTTTAGAACAATAATCTGTTCCTCACAGGAGCAACAGGAACCTCTCCCTCTAGCAGTATGTGATGATTTTAGAACAATAATCTGTCCCTCACAGCACCAGCAGGAACCTCTCTATATAGCACTATAAGATGATTTTAGAATAATCTGTCCCTCACCGCAAAAGCAGGAACCTCTCCCTATAGCAGAAGGAGATGATTTTAGAACAATAATCTGTCCCTCACATCATCAGCAGGAACCTCTCCCTCTAGCAGTATGCAAAGATTTTAGAACAATAATCTGTTCCTCATAGGAGCAGCAGGAACCTCTCCCTATAGCAGTATGTGATGATTTTAGAACAATAATCTGTCCCTCTCAGCAGCAGCAGGAACCTCTCCTTATAGTAGTAGGAGAAGATTTTAGAACTATAATCTGTCCCTCACAGCACCAGCAGGAACCTCTCCCTATAGCACCAGGAGATGATTTTGGAACAATAATTTGTCCCTCACAGCAAAAGCAGGAACCTCTACTTATAGCAAAAGGAGATGATTTTAGAACAATAATCTGTTCCTCACAGCACTAGCAGGAACCTATCCCTATAGCAATAGGAGAAGATTTTAGAACAATAATCTGTCCCTCACATCATCAGCAGGAACCTCTCCCTCTAGCAGTATGTGATGATTGTAGAACAATAATCTGTCCCTCACAGCAAAAGCAGGAACCTATCCCTATAGCAGAAGTAGATGATTTTAGAACAAAAATCTGACAATCACAGCACCAGCAGGAACCTCTCCCTCTAGCTGTAAGTTATTATTTTAGAACAATAATCTGTCCCTCACAGCACCAGCAGGAACCTCTCCCTATAGCAGTATGTGATGATTTTAGAACAATAATCTGTCCCTCACAGGAGAAGCAGGAACCTCTCCCTCTAGCACTATGATGAGATGATTTAGAACAATAATCTGTCCCTCACATGAGCAGCAGGAACCTCTCCCTGTAGCACTATGATGAGATGATTTTAGAACAATAATCTGTCCCTCACAGGAGCAACAGGAACCTCTCCCTCTAGCAGTATATGATTATTTTAGAACAATAATCTGTCTATCACAGCACCAGCAGGAACCTCTCCCTATAGAAGTAGGAGATGATTTAGAACAATAATCTGTCCCTCACATGAGCAGCAGGAACCTCTCCCTGTAGCACTATGATGAGATGATTTTAGAACAATAATCTGTCCCTCACAGGAGCAACAGGAACCTCTCCCTCTAGCAGTATATGATTATTTTAGAACAATAATCTGTCTATCACAGCACCAGCAGGAACCTCTCCCTATAGAAGTAGGAGATGATTTAGAACAATAATCTGTCCCTCACATGAGCAGCAGGAACCTCTCCCTGTAGCACTATGATGAGATGATTTTAGAACAATAATCTGTCCCTCACAGGAGCAACAGGAACCTCTCCCTCTAGCAGTATATGATTATTTTAGAACAATAATCTGTCCCTCACAGCACCAGCAGGAACCTCTCCCTATAGAAGTAGGAGATGATTTTAGAACAATAATCTGTCCCTCACAGGAGCAGCAGGAACCTTTCCTTTTGGCAGTATGTGATGATTTTAGAACAATAATCTGTCCCTCACAGAAGCAGCAGGAGCCTCTCCCTATAGCAGTATGTGATGATTTTAGAACAATAATCTGTCCCTCACAGCACCAGCAGGAACCTCTATCTCTAGCAGTATAGAAGTAGGAGATGATTTTAGAACAATAATCTGTTCCTCACAGGAGCAGCAGGAACCTCTCCCTGTAGCACTATGATGAGATGATTTTAGAACAATAATCTGTCCCTCACAGTAGCAGGAGGAACCTCTCCTTTTGGCAGTATGTGAGGATTTTAGAACAATAATCTGTCCCTCACAGCTCCAGCAGGAACCTCTCCCTATAGCACTTACAGATGATTTTAGAAAAATAATCTGTCCCTCACAGCACCAGCCGGAACCTTTCCCTATAGCAGTAGGAGATGATTTTAGAACAATAATATGTCCCTCACAGCACCAGCAGGAACCTCTCCCTCTAGCAGTATGTGATGATTGTAGAACAATGATCTGTCCCTCACAGCACCAGCAGGAACCTCTCCCTATAGTACCAGGACACGATTTTAGAACAATAATCTGTTCCTCACACCAAAAGCAGGAACCTCTCCCTATAGCAGAAGGAGATGATTTTAGAACAGTAATCTGTCAATCACAGCACCAGCAGGAACCTCTATCTCTAGCAGTATGTGATTATTTTAGAACAATAATCTGTCCCTCACAGCACCAGCAGGAACCTCTCCCTATAGCAGTATGTGATGATTTTTGAACAATAATCTGTCCCTCACAGGAGAAGCAGGTACCTCTCCCTCTAGCACTATGATGAGATGATTTAGAACAATAATCTGTCCCTCACAGGAGCAGCAGGAACCTCTCCCTGTAGCACTATGATGAGATGATTTTAGAACAATAATCTGTCCCTCACAGGAGCAGCAGGAACCTCTCCTTCTAGCAGCATGTGCATTTTTTAGAACAATAATCTGTCCCTCACAGCACCAACAGGAACCTCTCCCTATAGATGTAGGAGATGATTTTAGAACAATAATCTGTTCCTCACAGGAGCAGCAGGAACCTCTCCCTGTAGCAGTATGATGAGATGATTTTAGAACAATAATCTGTCCCTCACAGGAGCAGCAGGAACCTTTCCTTTTGGCAGTATGTGAGGATTTTAGGACAATAATCTGTCCCTCACAGGAGCAGCAGGAACCTCTCCCTATAGCAGTATGTGATGATTTTAGAACAATAATCTGTCCCTCACAGCACCAGCAGGAACCTCTATCTCTAGCAGTATAGAAGTAGGAGATGATTTTAGAACAATAATCTGTTCCTCACAGGAGCAGCAGGAACCTCTCCCTGTAGCACTATGATGTGATGATTTTAGAACAATAATATGCCCCTCAAAGGAGCAGCAGGAACCTCTCCTTTTGGCAGTATGTGAGGATTTTAGAACAATAATCTGTCCCTCACAGATGCAGCAGGAACCTATCCCTCTAGCAGTATGTGATGATTTTAGAACAATAATGTGTCCCTCACAGCACCAGCAGGAACCTTTCCCTATAGCACTAGGAGATGATTTTAGAACAATAATCTGTTCCTCACAGCACCTGCAGGAACCTCTCCCTATAGCACTAGGAGATGATTTTAGAACAACAATCTGTCCCTCACTGCACCAGCAGGAACCTCTCCCTATAGCAGAAGGAGATATTTTAGAACAATAATCTGCCTTAACAGCACCAATAGGAACCTCTCCCTATAGCAGTAGGAGAAGATTTTAGAACAATAATCTATCCCTCACATCACCAGCAGGGACCTCTCCCTCTAGCAGTATGTGACGATTTTAGAACAATAATCTGTCACTCACAGGAGCAGCAGGAACCTCTCACTCTGGCAGTATGTGGTGATTTTAGAATAATAATCTGTCCCTCATGCACCAGCAGGAACCTCTCCCTATAGCAGTAGGAGATGATTTTAGAACAATAATCTGTCCCTCACAGAGCACCAGCAGGAACCTCTCCCTATAGCAGTAGGAGATGATTTTAGAACAATAATCTGACCCTCACAGCTCCGGCAGGAACCTCTCCCTATAGCACCAGCAGATGATTTTAGAACAATAATCTGTCCCTCACAGCACCAGCCGGAACCTTTCCCTATAGCAGTAGGAGATGATTTTAGAACAATAATATGTCCCTCACAGCACCAGCTGGAACCTCTCCCTGTTGCACTAGGAGATGATTTTAGAACAATAATCTGTCCCTCACAGCACCAGCAGGAACCTCCCCCTATAGCACTAGGAGATGATTTTAGAACAATAACCTGTCCCTCACAGCACCAGCAGGATCCTCTCCCTATAGCACTAGAAGATGATTTGAGAACAATAATCTGTCCCTCACAGCTCCAGCAGGAAACTCTCCCTATAGCACTAGCAGATGATTTTAGAACAATAAGCTGTCCCTCACAGCACCAGTCGGAACCTTTCCCTATAGCAGTAGGAGATGATTTTAGAACAATAATCTGTCCCTCACAGCACCAGCAGGAACCTCCCCCTATAGCACTAGGAGATGATTTTAGAACAATAACCTGTCCCTCACAGCACCAGCAGGAACCTCTCCCTATAGCACTAGGAGATGATTTGAGAACAATAATCTGTCCCTCACAGCTCCAGCAGGAACCTCTCCCTATAGCACTAGCAGATGATTTTAGAACAATAATCCGTCCCTCACAGCACCAGCCGGAACCTTTCCCTATAGCAGTAGGAGATGATTTTAAAACAATAATCTGTCCCTCACAGAGCACCAGCAGGAACCTCCCCTATAGCACTAGGAGATGATTTTAGAACAATAATCTGTCCCTCACAGCACCAGCAGGAACCTCTCCCTATAGCACTAGGAGATGATTTGAGAACAATAATCTGTCCCTCACAGCTCCAGCAGGAACCTCTCCCTATAGCACTAGCAGATGATTTTAGAACAATAATCCGTCCCTCACAGCACCAGCCGGAACCTTTCCCTATAGCAGTAGGAGATGATTTTAAAACAATAATCTGTCCCTCACAGAGCACCAGCAGGAACCTCCCCTATAGCACTAGGAGATGATTTTAGAACAATAATCTGTCCCTCACAGCACCAGCAGGAACCTCTCCCTATAGCACTAGGAGATGATTTGAGAACAATAATCTGTCCCTCACAGCTCCAGCAGGAACCTCTCCCTATAGCACTAGCAGATGATTTTAGAACAATAATCTGTCCCTCACAGCTCCAGCAGGAACCTCTCCCTATAGCACTAGCAGATGATTTTAGAACAACAATCTGTCCCTTACAGCACCAGCAGGAACCTCTCCCTATAGCATTAGGAGATGATTTTAGAACAATAATATGTACCTCACAGCACCAGCAGGAACCTCTCCCTATAGCACTAGGAGATGATTTTAGAACAATAATCTGTCCCTCACAGCACCAGCAGGAACCTCTCCCTATAGCACTAGGAGATGATTTTAGAACAATAATCTGTCCACAGCACCAGTAAACTGTACCTAGTCCAGTATCAGACGGTTTTAGAATGCTAAGCTTTCCCCTCACAGCACCGCCAGGAACCTTTCTGTAATACAGGATGAGATGATATTAGATTGGTAATCTATCCCTCACAGGAATAGTGAAGTGTAGCTAGTCCAGTATCAGATTGTTTTAGAATGCTAAGCTTTCCCCTCACAGCACCACCAGGAACCTGTCTGTAAAGCAGGATGAGATGATATTAGATTGGTAATCTATCCCTCACAGCACTAGTAAACTCTACCTAGTGCAGTATCAGATGGTTTTAGAACGCTAAGCTTTCCCCTCACAGCACCGCCAGGAATCTGTCTGTAATGCAGGATGAGATCATATTAGATCGATAATCTGTCCCTCACAGCGCCGGCAGCATGCTCTCCCTACACTAAACACCTAACACGGAGGTGAGGGAAGTGCCAGTGTAAAAAAGAGGTGATGTTATTAGTGCAATGTGAGTAGACAAACACGAACTGTTCCTTTAAGATAAGAAAAGGGGAGCGGTTTCCAGCCACGGTGGTTACGCTGTGAAAAGGAATGGGCTGAGGAATGTTCGTACGTCCAGACAAAGCTACGCACCTTGCAGTTTGCGAAATGCGTTGACGTCATCAGCATCACGGGACGCCGTCAGCATACCCCAGCAATCCTCTATGGGAGGTGATTCTTAGGAGGAGAGGAGCCGTGGGATCCCTGCACTAAGGGGAAACATGAAGGAGAGCCGAGGCAGGCAAATATGCCATACAGGCTACATAGCAGTTGGCACTAACTGGACCGAATACCGGAATACCGGAATACCGGAGCGAAAATTCGGAGGAGCCCAACTGTTGCCATCTACAACAAGAGGTACCAGGTGAGAGCTCTCCATACCTATGTACCAGCCATGCAACTTGCTTAGACTTAACAAGTGACACAAAGCAGGCGACACACTGCATAAGGACATAAGGAATGAGGATGATAAGGACTGGGCCAGTTGATGCATTGGGCACTAGGAAGAGTGTCTTCCGTCCATGGTAACCCATAATTTTTATGGTTGAATACTGACCGAATCCCTATAGCATGACAACTTTGCCAGTACACGACCTGAGAACCATCTATACAGCCTTAACCCTTCTTTGTTCATAGGAAGATATACGTTGTGGGCCTCACACATATATATATGTACCTGGACCCTTGGATGACCTTGTTATAACATCTGTTGAGCTTGACATAGACATTTGCTATAATCTGCCCCACCTCTCCTTCCCCTGCCCCCATCCCCGGCTCCCCATATAGACTCGGGTCACCGGGGTTTGTGCACGCCTGGGGACACCCATATACAGAGTTTTGATAGAATACATACGGGCATTCCCGTGGGTTGTCCCAGACATGCACCAATACTGGCGTCCGGACGATTGTACATTGTTTGTTATGTGTATTGTTACTCTGTGTTTGTCTTGTGTGGTTGTCATTGGGTGGGTAAGGGCCATATGGACCCTGCTTTTATGAGCCCTTGAAGTGGTGCAATTATTTTGTATTTGGAATAATAAAGTAGTTTTGTATTCATTGGCCCTGTAGAGTGTCACTCAATTGACCATCTTTTGGTTCCACTGTCTATGGTGGGGCATCTTTGGAATTTAGTGGTTAGGTCAGAGTGACACAGCAAATACTGTATATACAGGTGACTTTAGAATATCACAGTGAGCACCGGTATTGTCCCCCAACTTTTTCCTTCCTCTCCTTACACTAGACTGAGACGATGTGACACACGGCATACGTGACTCCAGCTCATATAGAGGTTGGGTCACATGATGCACTAGCCTATCACAGCCATGCCATTAGTATGCATGGCTGCGATGGCTTCTAAGGGCAAACGAGTGAAATGCTTGTTGATTGGCTGCCCTGCAGCTATTCAACGGGCGCCAAAAATAGTCTGGGTCACATGATGCACTGGCCAATCACAGCAATGCCGTTAGTAGGCATGGCTGTGATAGCTTCTAAGGGCAAACGAGTAAAATGCCTGTTGATTGGTGGCCCTGCAGCTATAGAAAAGGCGCGCAAAATACCCGAATACTGAACCCGAACCCTGACTTTTTTTCAAATGTCCGGGTCCGGGTTCAGGGCACGGACACCCCAAAGTCCGGTATGGACCCAAACTTTACAGTCCGGGTTCGCTCAACTCTAGTTATGAAGAGTAATCTCAGTAAACCAAAAAGGTTGGCCCTAGAAACTCTTAAAGTGGTTGTAAAACCACCCCCAGCCCTCCCCCCCAAAAAAAACCTGGAAAGCAAAAGCATAATGAGCTAGTATGCAGCGCATACTAGCTCATTATGAAACACTTACCTCGGAATAAAGCTGTTGCAGCGGTCTCGGCACACCGCTGTGACCATCGACATCAATCTTCCGGGTCTGCGGCTCCGTCCAATCACAGCGCGGGCTCCAGCGATGTGATTGGTGGAGCCACGCTGATGTCACTCCTGTGCATGCGCACGGGAGCCATCATTTACGGCACAAATACAGAAGAAACGGCACCCTGAGCTACCCCGGGTGCTGATTCTTCAGTGCACATGTGCCGATGACGTCAGCACATGCAGATACAGGGGATATCTCCTAAACTGTACAGGTTTAGGAGATATTTCCTGGACCTACAGGTAAGCCTTATTGTAGGCTTACCTGTAGAGTCGAGCGAACCCGAACTGTAAAGTTCGGGTCCATACCGAACTTTGGGGCGTCTGTGACCCGGACCCAAACCTGGACATTTGGAAAAAAGTTTGGGTTCGGGTTCTGGGTTCGGGTATTTGATCACGCATGTTGAATAGCTGCAGGCAGCCAATCAACAAGCGTTTCACTGGTTTGCCCTTAGAAGCCATCACAGCCATGCCTACTAATGGCATGGTTGTGATTGGCCAGTGCATCATGTGACCCAGCCTCTGTATAAGCTGGAGCATGTCACATGCTCTCAGGCTAGTCTAGGGAGAGGATGCTGCCGGCTCTCTGAGAGACAGATTGCAGATATAATTAATAGCATATCATCGATCTGATTATGGACTAGGTAGAGATTACTACTACTACTGCTTTTAGGGACAGATTGCAGATCTCATCCTGCATTACAGAACAATCTGACTGGACTAGGTAAAGTCTACTACTTAGAGAGACAGATTATTGTTCTAAAATCATCTTCTAGTTCTATAGGGTCAGGTTCCTGCTGTTGCTGTACGGGACAGATTATTGTTGTAAAATCATTGCCTACTCCTATAGGGTCAGGTTCCTGCTGTTGCTGTAAGGGACAGATTATTGTTCTTAAATCATCGCCTACTCCTATAGGGTCAGGTTCCTGCTGTTGCTGTAAGGGACAGATTATTGTTCTAAAATCATTTTACTTCCTTTTGCAGCCCTCTAGCACTTTCCAGGACTTTTTTACAGTCATTTTTGTTCTGAAAAGTTCGGGTCCCCATTGACTTCAATAGGGTTCGGGGTTAAGTTCGGGTCAAGTTTGGTACCGAACCTGAACTTTTCCGCGAAGTTCGGCTGAACCCTCCGAACCCGAACATGCAGGTGTTCACTCAACTCTACTTACCTGTAGTTTAAAGTGGTTGTTATGACTTGAAAACCACTTTAAGAATAATCATGATGTCATCATCCGCTTAACTGACAAAGGGGGAGGTATTGTTGTCCAAAATAGAGAGGATTATCGTAAAGAAGCCACACAGCTCTTTTCAGATTGTAGCAAATATGAGATCTTGAGTGAAGATCCTCTCCCAGAGTATAAGTTTGAATTATCAGAGCTGGTCAATGATGCATTTACTAGTGGGATTATAGATAAAGCTGAAAAACATGTTTTCATTATTTCAAGATTCCATACTACTACCACATCCCCAAAGTCCACAAGAACCCGTTATGTCCACCTGGGAGACCCATAGTGGCTAGTATGGACAGCATCACCAGTAGGTTATCTCAATATGTACACCTATTTCTTCAACCTATAGTCACATCTTTACCCACTTACATCAGAGATTCCTCTAATGTCTTGGAAAGTCTAGAACGTTACAAGTGGGAGCTTAGCTATCTATGGCTCTCCCTTGATGTGTGCTCTTTGTGCACTTCTATCCCCCATGAGGGTGGATTAAGAGCAGTGGAACACTTTTTAGCTGGGCTAAATATATGCACTCTTCCCATTCACACTTCACCAGTAAATGTACCAATTTTGCTCTTGAACAAAATTATTTACAATTTAATGGGTTGTTCTACAAGCAGATTACTGGTACATCAATGGCTGCACATTTTGCACCCTGTTATGTCAACCTGCTTATGGGTTTCTGGGGGAAGTACAACATCTGGTCCCAGAACCCATATGCCAGACACCTAGTATATTATGGTCAGTATATTGATAACATGCTCATACTATGGTATGGGCCATTGGAGACTGTTTCTGAATTTGTCTCCTATTGTAATGCCAACACATATGGTATCCACTTCACATATGTGGTGGATCCCATCTCTCTTGTGTTTCTGGACTTGGTGCTGTCATGGGATCAGGATGGCAAGGTCATTTCCAAAACCCACTTCAAGTAAATGGCGGGCAATTGCTATCTGCATAAGGAGAGCTGCCACCACCCTAGGTGGAAGGATAACATTCCATACAAACAGTTCTGCGGGCTTTGTAGGAATTGCACAAATCCTGCAGACTACCTGACTCAAGCGGAAGTATTAACTAAACAGTTTCTTGAGAATGGCTACCACAAGATCCATATACAGAAAGCAGTTGAACGTTACTGCTATGGGCTAAATGGAAATAAACAGGGCACACGAGTGGATAGGCGGATGGACACATTGTTCATCACCAAATTTAATGATCAGCACTGGGCCATAAAAAGGGCTTTTTTTAAAAAACATTGGCCAATTCTTAACCAAGACCCTGCTCTTCAGAGGGTTCTTCCTGATAAGCCTCAGGTGGTATTTAGAAAGGCCAACAGTGTTAAGAGCGTCATTGCCCCAAGTCGTATCCAAAGCAAGCATAATAGGGCCAAGGATATGCCCACATTTCTTAACTTGGCAGAATCCTACAGGTGTAAGTCCAGTAGATGTAAGGCCTGTCAATTCATCATACACTGCAAAAAGAGGTTTACCAATAAAGATGGCTGGGTGTTTGAGATCAATTTATAAGCTGCAGTTCCCAGTTTGTGGTCTATGGGTTAAGGTGCCCCTGTGAGCTCCTCTATGTGGGGCGAACTGTACATACCATGCGGGGGATATTCGGAGAACACCTATGGTTTGTTGAAAAAGAATGAGATAAACATAGCGTCCCATGGCATTTCTCACAGGTATATTGAGGTAGCACACAGGGGCTGGAGCTTTTTGGTATAGAAGCTATACCAATGACCATTCTAGAAGAAGTTGGAAATGAACACCCTTATATGAATACTGTTCAACCGGGCTTCCTCTTACGTTCTTGGGAAATATGTGTGTATATGTACTGTATAATATTGCACCAAAATAATAATTCCTTTTTTTTTTTTTTTTTTTTTTTATATTTATATATAGCCCAGTTTTGTTAAAATGGAGTATTATTGAAAACGGGTGATTACAGAGGTCAGTTTAGTGATGGAAGCATCATTTAGTGGGAGTAGTATGCTCTCTGTCTCAAGGTCGATCCCTTAATTAGCATATTCAAATTATTAACTTTTTAACATATTAGTGTTGGCTGGGAGCAGATACAGCTTTATAAATTGTTTAATTGTTATTATTACTACTTGTCAAGGATTTTATTATGATGTCTTATAGTCCCACCATTGTGACCAATGCCTATAAGTATTTTTTGCCTTCCCTACCCCTGTGTCCCTTTAATATTCGAGACAAGGAATACATCACCCTGAGTACGTCTTTCTTCCCCTATAAATTGGCGAATTACCAGTGAGTTAGTGGGCGTGACCTGTGGAAGGAGGCCATGCCTCTGAAATGCATTATCATGGCAACTGTGTGACATCCTAACTCTCTTACCCCCTGTATCCTGCTTGTGTGGGTTTGTGTGTCCTCGAAGAGCAGTGCCGGCTGGACTGGGCGCATGCCCATTAGGATCTGCTTGTTGAGTGTAGTGGTGGATAGCTTTGGATGTGCTGCCAGGATCCGGGTAGCTAGTTTGAATGTCCATGGCTCCCCCTTCCCCTGTTGGGATCTTGAGGTGGTTTTAGGAGTGCAGTCACAGTGGAATTCTTATGCTGCATCTATCTTCACACAATGTGAGTTTGACCATTGCAGTGTTTTTATCTTTACCATATTAAAGCAGAATTACACTACAGCGGCTTTGCATTCTCTTCTTTTGTGTTTTGTCTAGATGTGTTCCTGTTCCTGCCACCCAGAGGATCCATAGAGAGCAGCAGTACCCTTTGACTTGTCTAATTATCACCAATAGCCACCTGGGGGGCTATACTAAACTGTTGATTAGGGCACCTGCTAGTTTTTTCTTTTGTGTGTATTTTTTATCATGAACCTATTCTAACCTGAATTATGTAACTTTTAAGCATATTTCTACTGTTTACGGACCATCGGCAGCTTATTTGCTAGGAAGTAGGTAGCATCTTGCTTATTATAGGTACTGTATATCTGTCAGTCTTGTATTGTATTCCTATAATTGTGTAGCTAAAGCATTTTTGTATAGTAAAAGCACATTTATACACTGCAGAGCTCTGAGCTTTCTTGCTTGGTTCTTGCTAACCTTACTAAATAGACTGAAGTAAAACAGAAGGGGAGGTGAGCGGGTAGGGGAGGGAGGCATGCGGGGAGTAGGGTGAAAAGTGTGAGATAGAATAGTCTCAGTGGTAGCTGGGTGGGTGATGGGAAGAAGACTAGAGAGAAGTGGGAAGGAAGGAGAGGGGTACTGAAGAGAAGGGGCCAAGGGCTGAGGAGTGCCCCACACTTCACCACCAGCTGGCGTATGGGTCAAGGGCCAACAGTATGATTGCTCATTATTTGGGAGAATTCTGTGGAATCTACGTAGTTTAGCCAACATGCCAAGGTTTTCCAGAATTTGGAGGGGGGCTTTCTAGCTTGGTGGATGAGATGCTCAATTTCTGCAATGTTCTTAATATGTCTAAACCAGTCAGCGATAATTGGGGGGGGACTTTTTTCACCAGTGTAAAACACACAGTTTTGCTGTGTTGATTAAAAAGGAGTTCCAGTTTTCTGTGGAAAAAATAAAAGTCAGTAGCTACAAAAACAGTAGCGGCTGACTTTTAAAAAACAGCTACTCACCTGTCCGACGATCCAGCGGTGAGCTCACCCAGTTGGGCTCTCCCACTGTCTTCAGTCCCTGGCACCGGCACCTTCACTATGGACAACCGGGTGCCCACAGCCGGGTGCCCACTGCGCATGCTTGAGTTGCGCTGCCCATCGTGAGTGGTGAATGCAGTCTTCTGGGACCTGACTGCAGGAGGAGGGAAGGAGGAGAACTTCCATTTCTGAGTGCTATGGCACTTAGAACAGAAGTGGGAAGCGAGTACCTGTACCTGCCCCCCCCCCCCGCTCCTCAAAAGTGACAATTATTCAAGAGGAGCGGGGAACGAGTCCTTAAAGCAGAACTTCCCCTTTTGGGTGGAGCTCTGTTTTAGATGGAGACTCAACGACCGGTTATAAGTGGTGTTGGACAGAAAAGTATGATGTAAGAGGAATTGAACTGGGTTGTAATCCGGCATACTGTATGTGCCATAATGCTAGAGATGAGGTGGTGGATCTCTTTCCAAAAGGGCTGTATATATGGGTATGACCACCATATGTGGAGAAGTGAGTCTGACTCTTTATTGCAGCACTAGCAAGGTTAGGTTCTTGTGCAGAGTGATTTGAAGAGGGTGCAGGTACTGGCCACATCTGGAGAGGTTTAGAGCTGGTCAGGAAGCATCTTATTTGCATGTACATCCAGAAGGGTAAATTCTGGCCTGGTACATGGGAGAATAGGGCAGGGTATGTCATGAGGGATCCTTTATCAAAGAAATTTTCAGCCCGGATCGTTGCATCAGGTTCGAAGTCAGCAAGAAATGATTCTGAAAAGCCAGGGGGGAAGTCAGGGTTCTGTTTGATCTGGGTTAGCAGTCCAGGGGAGGAGGATAAATTTACCTTCTGACATGCAACCTGGAAGATTTGGAGTGTGGATCCTATTAATCGATGGTTAATGCAGCTAGGTGGGATATGAGATGACCTAATCCATGGGAGTTGTCATAGTGGGATCTGGAAGAATTTGTGTTCGAGATAAACCCAAGCTTTAGTTTGGGAGTGAACCTGCCATTCTATCACTGTTGCCAAATGGCATGCCCAGTGGTATCTACATGCATCTGGAAGACTTATGCCTCCTTTCAGTTTGGGGATCATCAACTTATCAAATCCTATCCTGGGATGTTTATTATCCCATACAGCATGCAAGCACCATGCAAGCATGTTTGTATGAAGAGAAAAAGGCTGGTGGGAGTTTTATCGGGATAGTTTGCATGACGTAATAGAATCCTGGGAAGGGTATGCATTTTAATGATGGCAGCCCTCCCAAATCAGGAAAAGGGCCCTGAGGACAATTTCTGCAAGTCCTGTTGAATGTTCCTTAAAAGTGGGAGAACATTTCTGGAGTAGAGCTCAGTTAGTTTGGAGGGGAATTTAACTCCAAGGTAGGTTATGGTATCTTGTTTCCAACCAAAGAGCGAATTAGTCTTGCAGTGTAATAGGGTAGTTTGCAGCAGTGAGATGTTTAATGCATAGCATTTGGAAAAGTCTGGAGATTCATTAACATTTTAAAAAGGGAGAAATCTTTAAGCAAGTTGGGGATGGTGACATGTGGGTCCGTGAGGAACATCAGGATGTCGTGGATAGTTTGTAGGTGGGACCTGACACATTGACCCCCTTGATGTCGGTATTCAACCGTAGCCTAGTAGTAGTGATTCCAGGATCAAAATAAAAATAAGTGGAGAAATAGGGCATCCTTGATGTGTTCCACCAGATATGGAGAAAGCACTGGACTGGTGGCTGTTAACATGGACTTTTGCAGTGGGTGAAGAGTATAGATCTAGAATTTGATTTTTGATACCTAATGCTTCCATCATATAGTCCCAAGCCACTCTGTCAAATGCCTTCTCTGCATCTAGTGATAGGAAAAAACCTGGCTGACAGGAGGACGAAAGCCAGTACTGTATATTGATCACTTTCAAGGTGTTATCCCTCACCTCTCATCCTGGAATATATTCCACTTGGTCTAGGGATATCAGTTTGGGGAGCAGAGGGAGTAAAAAATTGGCAAGGATTTTTGTGTAAACTTTAACATCTACATTTAAGCGGGAAATTGGTCTGTAATTGGAAACTATGGAGTGGTCCTTGCCTGCTTTGGGAATGAGCATTTTATGGGCTTCCAGTAGGTCTCAGCCAGGGGGAGAAGATGAGGACAGTGAATTGAAGGCATTCAAGAAGTGGGGAAGCAGGTTTTAAGCAAAAGTTTTATAATAGCCATCTGTTAAGCCATCTGGACCTGGACTTTTACTTGGTTTAAGTTGTTTGAGTACCTTAGTAGTTTCCTCTAGGGAAATTGGGGTTTCCAGATCCGTGGCCTCTAAATGTGTTAATGGTTTAGGGCTATGTTGTTTGAGGAAATCGTCGATCACCTCATGTCCAAGCATGTTATCTCCTGATGCTTCAGAAGAGGATAAATTATAGAGCTTGGAATAATATTTGACAAACGGATTGGCTATTTCCTCATTTGTGACAACAGAATGACCAGAAGGGTCGGTGATAGAGTGGACCATCAAGGAGGTCTTTTTGGCCTGGAGTGCTCTAGCCAAGACTTTCCAGGATTTTTTCTAAACTCATGAAACATCCCTTGGGAAAGAACATATTTGCACTTAATTGTTTGCCCTAGTTCTTCAAGCAGGCCATATCCAGCCTGAATCAGATTTGCTTATGTAGTTTCTCAAGCGAGTGTATGCGTACTGTTAGTTCATTAATACAGGCTTGTTTGTCTTTCCTGCATTTGTTGGCTATGGAAATTAATTCTCCCCTGATAACACATTTATGGGCTGCCCACTGTGTTAATTGTGAAGTCGTTTTCCAAACAGTATTGTTTCAGATGCAAGTTAATCGCTGACAGGACAGTGGGGGTCAGTCAATAGGGAAGAGTCAAGGTGCCAAAGCAAGGACTGAGTAATCTTATTTGGAAACTGCAGTGTCATAGAGATAGGGTTGTGGTCTGAAAGGTACATAGGGTCGATAGATGTTTCATGCAATAATGGGAGGTTATTCTGAGAAATGAAAAAGTAGTATATTCTAGTATATCTATTGTGTGGTGCCAAAAAAAAGTATAGTTTTTTTGCGTTCGCGTTCAGGGTGCGCCACGTGTCATGTAGTAGAAAAAAAGTACATATTACAGCGCACACATGATACTTACTCCTGCCAGGCTGTTTAAAAGCATCTAAACATATACAGGTAGTCCCCGGGTTACAAACAAGATAGGGTCTGTAGGTTTGTTCTTAAGTTGAATTTGTTAGTAAGTCGGAACAGGTACTTTTTTAAAGTGTAGCTTCAACCAAAAAAATATTTTTAACCTTTTTGGATAGCATAGGGAAGGGTTAACACTAGTGTTGAGCGAACCCGGACTGTAACGTTCGAGTCCGTACCGAACTTTCGGGTGTCCGGGACCCGGACCCGAACACGGACATTTCAAAAAACGTTCGGGTTCGGGTCCGGGGTTCTGGTATTTTACTCCACGTGTTGAGAAGCTGCAGGGCAGCCAATCAACAAGCGTTTCACTGGTTTGCCCTTAGAAGCCATCACAGCCATGCCTACTAATGGCATGGCTGTGATTGGCTAGTGCATCATGTGACCCAGCCTCTTTATAAGCTGGAGTCACTTGATGCTGCAGTCACATGCTCTTGGGTTAGCTGTAGGGAGAGGTAGCTGACGGCGTCAGGGAGAGATTAGAGACATTTTAACAACATCTGATCCTGCATCCTGAGATAGATTACTACTGCTATGCTGTTGCTCTGAGGACAGATAGCAGAAATTTGAGATTTCACATACCGCTGCTTTGAGTTGCAGATCAAACTCTGCATAAAACAACGATCGCTACGATCGTGCTCAATGATCAGATTGTTGGAGGAATTTGAGATTTCAAATATTGCTGCTTTGAGTTGCAGATTGCAGATCAAACTCTGCCTAACACAACGATCGCTACGATCGTACACAACGATCAGATTGTGGGATCGTACACAACGATCAGATTGTGGGATCGTACACAACGCTCAGATTGTGGGAGTAATTTGAGATTTCACATACTGCTGCTTTGAGCGATCTGACTGCACTAGGTAGAGGGACAGATTATTGTTCAAAAATCATCTCCTAGTTCTAAAGGGAGAGGTTTTAGCTGCAGCTGTAAATGACACATTATTGTTCAAAAATCATCTACTAGTTTATTTGATTTTAATTTATTTTCCCATCCCCATTTTTTTGTAGGGCACTTGCCCCACTCTTACCCCCATTTTACTTCCTTTTGCAGCCCTCTAGCACTTGCCAGGACTTTGTTACAGCCATTTTTGTGCCTAAAAGTTCGGGTCCCCATTGACTTCAATGGGGTTTTGGGTCCGGGATAACATTCGGGCAACGTTCAGAAGCCGAACCCGGACTTTTTCCCAAAGTTCGGACGGACCCGCAGAACCCGAACGTCTAGGTGTTCGCTCAACTCTAGTTAACACCCCTGTAATGTTTGTTTTGCTGTCTATGTTTCTGTTCAGAGGATTTCACCTCACCTTCTGTCCCAATGGTAATTGGATTTTGAAAAATTTGGGTTGTTGTGAAAACAAACCTTGGTGATAAAGCATCAGTGAAGACACTTTTTTCCCATAATAACTCTTACAGGAGTGAATTTCCCTTCCTAGGGGGAGATTTCCTCTCACTTCCTGTGGTCTACCTCCGTTTGTAAGTAGGAGTCGTTTGTAAGTCGGATGTTTGTAACTAGGGGACTGCCTGTATTGCAAAAAATGCTTAGTGGTCACACCAAATGGTCATGAAGTGCTTAAGCCCACTGACTGCTTCTAATGTATCTAAATTCCCCACACACGGCTAATATGTAAGGTAAAGTCTACAGGCTTGGAAAGATCAGTTTGTAAATGGATAGAAAACTGGCTAAAATACCAAATTCAGAGAGTAGTGGTTAATGATTCTTACTCTGAATGGTCTAAGGTTATCAGTGGTGTACCCCAAGGTTCAGTGTTGGGACCCTTACTTTTCAATATATTTATAAATGATATAGGGTCTGGGATTAAAAGTACAATTTCAGTGTTTGCAGATGACACCAAGCTATGCTGTGGAATAATGTCCTTTCAGGATGTCTGTCTGTCTACTTGGACGACTATGTGGCAAATGAGGTTTAATATTGATAAATGTAAAGTTATGCATTTGGGGGCTAAGAATATGCATGTATCATACAAACTAGGGGGAGTACAACTGGGGGAATTCATAGTGGAGAAGGATCTGGGGGTTTGGTAGATCATAAGCTTAATATTGGCATGCAATGCCAAGCTGCGGTTTCCAAAGCAAGCAAAATCCTTTCTTGTATTAAGAGAGGTTTGGCCCTGCATAAATCATTAGTAAGACCTCATCTGGAATATGCAGTTCAGCTTTGGGCACCAGTTCTCAAAAAGGATATTGGGCAATTGGAGAAAGTGCAGAGAAGGGCAACCAAACTAATAAGAGGCATGGAGAAGCTCAGCTATGAGGAAAGATTAGAGGAACTGAATTTATTCTCTCTTGAGAAGAGGAGATTAAGGGGGGATATGATCAACATGTACAAATACATAAGTGGTCCATATAGTGTTAAGTTATTTACTTTAAGGTCCTCACAAAGGACAAGGGGGGCACTCTTTATGACTAGTAAAAAATAATGGTGTATCCTCGCGCTACTATGAGATTTCTATAGTGTTTGAGAGGTTGCTGCTTTACCTACTATATGACAATATAGAAAGATAGTGTTTGAGAGGAGAATGGTACTGCGCAGCCTCAGATGATATCTATCTGTGTCAACCCTTTCAATAATATTGTACAAATGATCAAATGGCAGGAAATATTCTGTGATTATATCTTTAGAGTATCATCGCGCTCCTATGTGGTAATAAAAAATGATCAGTATTTCTCACGGGGGGAACAGGAAACACTCCTGGAATTTCATTTATTGAATTGTGATATACCTGGTGAATACATAAACATGTACAACTAGTATAGGGGGGAATTAGAGGAGAAGAGTTCTCTCTTATTTAAGTCAAGGAGATTAGAAAGGAGTATCGACTCGAGGAGAGACGGAGAATAATCAAACCAACGGGAAGAGACGTGAAAGAGGTTAACGGGTTATAGGAAAA
>BLSH010532834.1:347500-369210 GCA_018402905.1 Glandirana rugosa | reverse complement strand
TCCTTTTCTCCTCTTCCCTTTGTTATCTTCTCCTCCCCCCCAGACCCTGGTTCTGGGGCTACCCTCTGCCTTCCCTCTTTCTCTCTCTTAATCGGTGTAGCTGATACACTCAATAGAAGCTATGCAGTCCGTCCCCCCTGAAGGGGATGGTCGAACCCGGGTGTACATCCCAAATCAACATCATGCTTCTAAGGATTTAAGGGTTCCATATAAATATACAATAAAACACTTGAAGATATTTTGTATCCGTCAAGATGCCATTTATGTCATGATATATACTCGTAGTAGACATGATGTGGTTTGTTTTTCGTACTTGATATTTTCCTGTATTCAGTTTATCCCTGCTACCACTGTATGTACACTTTGTATGCAATATCTTGGCTCAATAAAGAGAATTTAAAAAAAAATAAAGTAACTAAGTTCAAACCGTAACTTATGATGAACATCAGAGGGGTAAAGCTTGGGTGAAAAGCTGTCATTAATAATTAGTTCGGAGCTGACTAAATCGCAGCTCTGTTGGGGTAAAAAGGGGGTAATCAGTTCGTACCACAAAAGGGAGTGTTATAGTGAAAAGAGTTCTTACCAAAATTAGCCAAATGCCTAGTGGCTTAGTCTCTCTAGCCCCGAGTGCATTGGGGGTGCAAGTTGGGTTGAGGCAGGGATGATTTGTCACATCATTTGTGGAGGTTGTTCTTTTTATGGCGGCGCTGTGGCATGGATTTCTCCAGTAGTCTCTCCTCTGCGGGTGAGCAGGAGGGAGATGGGAGTAGTCCCCACTTTCGGAGGAGGTCCAGTCCTTTTTCTTGTGAGGCAATTGTGTGGGTTTCGCCGTTCTTTTCCAGGATCAGTTTCGCCGCTAAACTCCATTTATACATTATTTTGTGGTTTCTAAGAACCTTGGTGATGGGGACCAGGTTGCTTCTGGCTATCATGGTAGCTTTTGAGAGGTCAACGTAGATGGAGATGCCTGAGTATGGGTCGGGTAGTGCAGCATTGTGCCTGGAGTATAACATTTGTTGTTCTTTAACCGCTGGTCGGCAATTGATGGCGACAAGGTGGCTCTATTGCGCAAATCGCCGTCATATGACGGCGGCTGCGAGATCGAGCCTAGAGCTGCGCGCTCACTGTGTCCGGGGAGGGCCAGGGAGCGGGTGCGGCGGATTCGACCTCGCGATGCCCCCCCCGGAATGAAAGAACGGAGGTCCGTGTAAGTAAACACGGACCTCCGTTCTGTGAGGGGGAAGGGCTGTGATCACAGCCTTCCTCTACATGGAGGCTGTGATCACTTCCCTTCCCCAGCTAGGGCAGTCCCCACACAGTTAGAACACCCAGGGAACATAGTTAACCCTTAGAGTGCCCCCTGCAGGTTAACCCCTTCACTGCCAATGGTATTTACACAGTAATCAGTGCATTTTTATAGCACTGATCGCTGTATAAATGCCAATGGTCCCAAAAAAGTGTCAAAATGGTCCGACATGTCCGCTGAAATATCGCAGTATCGCTAAAAATCGCAGATTGCCGCCATTACTAGTAAAAAATAAACAAAAATAAAAACCCCAGAAATGAATTCTCATCATCCGTAAACGCGACCACTTTTGCGCAAACAAATCAATAAACGCCGATTGCGATTTTTTTTATCACAAATATGAGGAAGAATATAAATCGGCCAAAACCGATGAAAAAAAATGTTTTTTTATATTTTTTTTTTTGGATTTGTATTTTAGCAAAAAGTAAAAAAGTTTTTTTGCAAAATTGTCGCTCTTCTTTTGTTTATAGCGGAAATCAGAAATGACACAGCGGTGATCAAATACCACCAAAAGAAAGCTCTATTTGTGGGAAAAAAAGGACGCAAATTTCGTTTGGGTGCAATGTCGCACGACCGCGCGATTTTCAGTTAAAGCGATGCAGTGCCGAATCGCAAAAAGGGCTCTGGTCCTAAAGGGGGAAATCCTTCCGAGGCTGAAGTGGTTAATGTGATAAAAGTGTATTCTTGCTATCACATCCCATGGCACCCTGTGAGGTAGGTGCGGCAGTTTTGGTAGCCTATGAGCTCTATCGATTGTTAGGTCTAGTGGTGAGAGCGTTGGTATAGAAGTCGCCATCAGTTGCTGAAGGAACTTGCGCAGGTCTGCCATTTTAACTGATTCTGGAACTCCCCTGAACTTCAGGTTGTTCCTGCAGGCTCTGATTTCAAGTTCAGCGACCTTTGACCTCAATGCTTGAAGCTCTTCTTCCATTTCATAGTGGGCGTCCACCATATCATTATGCGCAGCAGAGTAGTCACTCATACTTGTTTCAATAAAATCTACTCTGTGTCCTATTTCCGCTAGTTCTCTTTTAGTGGCTTGCATAAAAGTTACCATATCTTGTTGGATCGCACCCCTAAGGGTTAATAGCATCCCCTTCATGGTCTCGTCAGTCAGTGCCTGACCTGTAGTGGGGAAGGAATCTAGTTGCTGGCTGTATTATGCGGCCTCCTCCATCTCTTCTCCCCCCTCCCCTGCCTTGCTTATGGAATCCTCCTGGCCCTCCAGCCTTCTCCTTTGCTTGATGGGGCTATCGGTGGGAGATGCCGACAAGGGGAACTTCTCCCCTGTAGACTCACCGTTCGGGTCTCCTGGCTGGTAAGGAGCGCTGAGACGCTCAGCCAAGGCCTTGCGGACCACGTCGGTGCCATCTTGCATCCGCCGGCCTGTCACCAGCGCAAAGAAGTCGGCGATCTTCTTCGGCCCCTCTCTGTCCTTTCTTTTGCCCGAGGGGTACATGATGCTCCCTGCAACTGTCGGGATCTCCAGGGCTCTTTGGGAGCTGTGCTGTCGGCCGTGTCACGCTTAGCAGCCACTAGGTTGACGGAGCTCGGTCCTCACACGACCATCCGCTCTGGCTGCCGGCTCCGTCCCCCTGTGTATGGCATATTATGTCCATGTGGCCGACTATATGCGGGCCGCACATTTCACCCACTTAGAGTGAGGATCGGAGAACATAAGTGCGGTATTGCCAACCAGAAGGACAAGTTCACAGTTCCTCGCCACTTCCTCAAGGAACATCAAGGAGACCCATCAGGAATGCGAGTTTTATAGATAGAGGCCATTGGGGCTGACATAGATATGGGAAGAAAATAACAAAGGCTCTGCAAACAAGAAGCATACTGGATTTTCACTCTGGGGAGCCTTGCCCCTGGAGGCCTCAATGAAGATGCTGAAGTTCATAAGATTGAAAAAAGATGTTCCACATATGCCTTCATTAGGTGTACCATTGAGATTTCTAAGGACAACTACATGATCCTGTACCCAGTGGCAAGTGCCTCTGGTCACATGATAAGTCTGCTTCTATATACGCACACACTTCTCCCGCACACATGCACATGTACCAATATGCAGGTGCTTTGCAGTGTCCAGTACTGCATCAGTCTAGTGTGTATTACCCTACTTCGTTTTTCTGTGATGTGTATATATGTATATTTGGCCCATGTCATTTAACATTTCAGATATTTTTACATTGTTATACATTTTTTAAAGATACACGTTTTACACAATTTTAGAGTTCATGATTATTTTAGGTTGAGGTACTCACACAGCCAATTGACTGGGAATTTTATATAATAATATACTGGCGTCACTTCTAGTATTTGGCGTACTGTCTCCCTTCTATTCTTGATATGGGCAATATGAGGTCAGGACTAGGCGGGTGCGCACGGGTGTGTGTAAATACACCGCATGGGCGCGCGCCTGTGTGCATCACCTTGTTCCAAACCCCACACAAGTACACATATGCGTATGCACATAGTATAAGGTGTGCGGCGAACACCCTTTATACACCCATACATATTTAGCATTTACTATCTTTTACTATTGTGGCTGTAATTATGATCCTCTATTCAATAAGCCTGTACCTGTTACTGTGATTGCGTGTCACTTACTGTATACATCCACGCAGGATGTGTGTGGGGGGAATGTACAGTAACATGGGAAACCCAGTAGGAGCCAAACTGACTTTGATTATTCCCTGCCCTCTGTACCTAGTATATGTGTGTGTGTATATATATATGTATATATGTATGTATATATATATATATGTATATATATTACATAATATAAGATAATATATTGCACTGCAATATTGTGCTAGTGTCCCTGGGTTGGCGCTGTGAGACCTGTGGAAATCGGACTATTCAGCTGCAGTAAGTGTACACACAATGTACGATATGAAATTATTACATGATCTTTTTTACTGTTATGCATTAGCATTGCTCTCTGGTCATAACTATTCCAATACTAAGGAAAACAACCCCCCCCCACCATTGCTATAGGATATGGGAGGAGAGTATGGGCTCCTGCTGGGTGTACCTCCCCCACACACCATTACTGTGTGAGTGTATGTGGGTGTGTGTGTATATATATTGCATTTAGAACCATTGCTGCCTTAGCTCTGAGGAAGAAGGCATGACTTTCCAAACATGTTAGCTGGTGCAGCTCTCACGTCCTCTCCATCACGGTCCAGGACTTTTCACCAAGATATGTCCATTCACCCCATGCTAGGGGCTTCATGCGTATTATGATCATATGTTTGTGAGTATTTTTAATCTCTTTTTAAATAAATTTTACCTAAATTTTACCTTGGGATAATGCACTAGACCAGTAATCCTTCATCTTCAACACAGTGCAGCTAAGTGGCTAAGCCAGCGGGTCATGGATAGGATATACGTAGGGTCTGGAAGTGGATCCCCTATGGCATAAGTATATAAGCACAACCGTGCAAGTGCCTCCGGAACTTATAAGTGGGTATAAATCCGCACTTATAAGTTCCGGAGGCGCTTGTCTGCAGTGGAATGATTGGGGCCCCGAAACGTAAAGGGAAGATTCCCAGCAAGGTATGCCCCAAACTACAATCGTCGGGAGGGTGGGGGTATCTTGAACCAGAGTACAGATGTATCCTTGCCGGCCGGAGGCACTTGCATGGTTGTGCTTATATACTTATCTCATAGGGGATCCACTTGTCCAGACCCTAATGGCTTAGCCATTTAGCCGCACTGTGTTGGCTCTAGATATACCATCTCCCACCATATGACTTGTTGATCACATTAGATATCTCTTTACTCCTCTAAATTAAGTTGATATCGTTTATAGTGAGGTGGTGACAATTCACATCTAAACTAGTAAACTTACAACAATATACTATTCTATATGGACTTCTAAGATCCTACCTCCTTTTTTCTCCTTGGTCCAATGCGTGGTGCTTAACTTTTTTCTAAGAGGGTGATTTTTATGTTAATTTGTATGTGTACCGATTTGTAATCTGATTTTGTAATAAAGTGTATTCATTTTACTTTGTGTCATCTCCATCCTTTGGTGTGCCCAGAACATCCAGCTGCTTTTTGAAAGAGTATTCTCTTTCAATCCTTGCCATCTTCCTATTTGAATCTATTTTTTTCTATTCTATTCAAATTCAAATTGATTTTATTTGAATTTTGGGAAATGGCTTTATTCTTTCTTTTTATTTTTGGATCAGTTTCACCTATGAACCCGGATACAACTGGTCCTCGTACTTCGGCTTTCTATTTCACTATACAAGCGTCATCACGAAGTGACGTCACATCATGTCCGATTTCCCTTGTTTTTTCCATTAATTATTATTTATTTTATTAATTTTCGCTCCATACAAAATATAAAACCCAATCTGACCTTATATCCAGACTAAGCCCAGTCTTCTACTAAATACGCAGTTTATTTTCCCAAATCCCCCCCCCCCCCAAACTTCTCCCTCCCTCTCCGCTCTCCCCTAGGTTCTGTTTTTTGTTTCGTCCGCAGTCATTAACTTCACATATCTCCTAGATTTTTTAAATCAAACCCATCCTTCCCACTTCTCCGTCCAGTCCTCCGTATCCTCTTCCCCACTGCTTTTTAGATATTCCATATTCATTACCTCCTCTATCTTCAAGCACCATTCTTTCAGTGTTGATATTTCTGTTTTTTGCCAGTATTTTGGGATCAGGCCCTTTGCCGCATTCAAGAGGTGTGGCACCACTGTCTCCAAGTATGTTTTAATGGGTTTGTCCATCCCATGGAACAGACAGATCCAAGGATCCATCTGGATCTCCGTTTCAATTATTTCCTTTATTAGCTCTAGTATCTCCCGCCAATATTTCTGTATCCCTGGGCACTCCCGCCACAGATGCACCATTGTCCCCTTGACCTTACAACCCCGCCAACACCATACAGGCCTTTCAGTTTGAATCCTTGCCATTCTATCAGGGGCTAGATACCATTGTGCGAGACACTTTTAATTAATTTCCCACATATTGCTATTCATTGCGGACTTAAATACCAGCGTCATTATTTTTTCCAATTGGTGTTCTCCTACCTGTGGACCAATTCCTTTTCCCATCTGTCGATGCATGGCGGCCTCCCCTCTCCTCCCATTATCACCAACATCTTATATATTCTCGATACCCCCCCCCCTTTTTTTTCATTGTACATATTTTTTTCCAATGGTGTCAGTTCTTTTTCTGTTCTTAATGGTTGGGGCAACAAAGTCACAAGGTGTCTCAATTGTTGATACCGCCATGCATCGATCTCTAGGAAGTCATCCCTTTGTCTTAATTCCTCATATGTGACTATTTTCCTTTCTACCAATATATCTTTTAATTTTATTGTGTCATTTTTTATCCACCTTCCAAACCATTCCCTCTTCCCAGGTGCAAAGTAATTAGTTCCACTTAGTGGAATATGTGGGGAGTTAAATTTCCATTTATTTTGTGCAAAAATTTTATCCCACATTGAAAATACTACATGTGTCAACTCACTTGTGTCTCTATCTAAGTCCCTATATTCAGGTGGTATCCACACCAATTTTCCTAATTGGCTCTTGCTAATTGTGTTTTCCAATTTCACTCATTTGCTGTTAACCCACTCTATCACCCGTGATAATACATTTGCCGTATAATATTTTTTTATATCTGGTACCGCTAAACCTCCTCTAGCTTTTTCCCTATTCAAAACGGAGAATTTAAATCGTGGCCTCTTATTTTTCCATATAAATCCAGTTATCAATTTTCTTAATAACTGGAAAAATGTTTGTGGGATGATGATTGGTAACATTTGAAATTTATATATAATTTTAGGTAATATCACCATTTTTATTGCATTTATCCAGCCTATCCATGACAATGGTTTGTGTATCATTCTGCTGATTTCACCTTTTATTTAATTTATTAGAGGGATATAGTTCAGTTGGTATAATTTTTCCCATTCCGCCGATAATTTAATTCCTAGATATTTTAGTTCCTGTGTGTTCCATTTAAATGGGAAATCGCTTTGTAATTCTAATCCCTCTTGTGTCCCTATATTAACCACTTCAATACAGGACGTTTATACCCCCTTCCTGCCCAGACCAATTTTCAGCTTTCAGCGCTCTCACACTTTGAATGACAATTACTCTCTCATGCTACACTGTACCCAAACAATATTTTTATCATTTTTTTCACACAAATAGAAATTTCTTTTGGTGGTATTTAAGAACCTCTGGGTTTTTTATTTTTTGCGACTTAAGTGAAAATTTTGGAAAAAAAAATTTTTAGTTTCTGTGATAAAATTTTGCAAATAAGTAATTTTTGTTCATAAATTAATGAAAAATAAAAACCTATACTGCTACCTATCTTTGGTAAAAATAACCAAAATAAGTGTATATTATTTGGTCTGTGTGAAAGTTATAGAGTCTACAAGCTATGGTGCCAATCATTGAAAATTGATCACACCTGATGCACTGTTGGCCTATCTCATTTCTTGAGGCCCTGAAATGTCAGGAAAGTACAAATACCCAAATGACCCCATTTTGAAAAGTAGACATTCCAAGGTATTTAGTAAGAGGCATGGCAAGTTTTTTAAAGTTGTACTTTTTTCCCACAATTCTTGGGAAAATTAAGAAATTATTATTATTATTTTTTTTTGCACAAAATTGTCATAACAAGTTATTTCTCACACACAGCATATGCATACTTACAATTACACCCCAAAATACATTCTGTTACTCGCCCCGAGTATGGCGATACCACATGTGTGAGACTTTTTCACAGCCTGGCCACATAGAGAGGTCCAACATGCAGGGAGCACCGTCATGTATTCTAGGAGCAGAATTTTCACATCTAATTTCCTAACGACCTATTACATTTTTGAAGGCCCTGGAGCACCAGGACAATGGAATTACCCACAAAATGACCCCATTTTGGAAAGCAAACACCCCAACGTATAATCTATGAGGCATTATGAGTTTTTTGAATGGTTAATTTTTTTCCACAAGTTTTCGAAGAACGTGGAAAGAAAATGAAAACGCTTTTATTTTTACACAAAGTGGTCAATTTATAAGATATTTGTAACACATAGCATGCACATAGCAAAAATTACCCCCCAAAATATATTCTGCTACTCATCCCAAGTATGGCGATACCACATATGTGAGACTTTTACACAGCCTGGCCACATAGAGAGGTCCAACATGCAGGGAGCACCGTCAAGCATTCTAGGAGCAGAAATTTCACATCTAATTTCCTAACCACCTATTACACTTTTGAAGGCCCTGGAGCACCAGGACAATGGAATTACCCACAAAATGACCCCATCTTGGAAAGCAAACACCCCAACGTATATTCTATGAGGCATTGAGTCTTTTGAATTGTTCATTTTTTTCACAAGTCTTCAAAAAATGTGGAAAGAAAATGAAAACACTTTTATTTTTACACAAAGTGGTCAATTTATAACATATTTCTAACACATAGCATGTACATAGCAAAAATTACCACCCCAAAATATATTCTGCTACTCGTCCCGAGTATGGCGATACCACATGTGTGAGACCTTTTCACACCCTGGCCACATACAGAGGCCAAACATGCAGGGAGCACCGTCAGGTGTTATAGGAGCATAAATTACACATAAAATTTCATTCATACCCATCACACTTATGAAGGCCCCGGAGCACCAGGACAGTGGAATTACCCACAAAATGACCCCATTTTGGAAAGCAAACACCCAAGGTATATTCTATGAGGCGTGGGCTGCAGATAGGTACTCGGGTACTCTAATGGGCTGCAGATAGGTACTCAGGTATTCTGATGGGCTGCAGATAGGTACTTGGGTACTTTGATGGGCTGGAGACAGGTACTCAGGTAATCTGATGGATTGATAAAAGGTACTTGGGTACTCTGATGGGCTGCAGATAGGTACTGGTTGATGACAGGTACACGGGTAATCTGAAGGGCAGGTGACAGGTACTCGGGTACTCTGATGGGCTGGTGACAGATACTCGAGTACTCAGGTGGGCAGGTGACAGGTACTAGGGGTACTCAGGTGGGCAGGTGACAGGTACTCTAGTACTCAGGTGGGCAGGTGATGGGTACTCGGGTACACTGATGGGCTGGTGACAGGTACTTGGGTACTCAGATGGGCAGGTGACAGGTACTCTGGTACGCTGATGGTCTGGTGACAGGTACTCGGGTACTTTGCTGGGCTGGTAACTGGTACTTAGGTTCACTTATGTGCAGGTGACAGGTACTCGGGTACTCAGATGGGCTGGTGACAAGTACTCGAGTATTCTGATGGGTTGGTGACAGGTACTCGGGTACTCAGATGGTCTGATGACAGGTACTCGGGTACTCTGATGGGTTGTGACAGGTACTCAGGTACTCAGATGGGATGGGGACAGGTACTCGGGTACTCAGATGGGATGGTGACAGGTTCTCGGGTACTCAGATGGGCAGGTGACAGGTATTCGGGTACTCTGATGGGCAGGTGACAGGTACTTGGGTAATCTGATGGGCTGGTGACAGGTACTCGGGTACTCTGATGGTCTGGTGACAGGTACTCGGGTACTCTGATGGTCTGGTGACAGGTACTCTGGTATTTTGATGGGTTGGTGACAGTGACTCAGGTACTCTGATGGTCTGGTGACAGGTACTTGGGTACTCTGATGGGCTGGTGACAGGTACTCGGGTACTCTGATGGTCTGGTGACAGGTACTCTGGTACTCTGATGGGCTGGTGACAGGTACTCGGGTACTTTGATGGGTTGGTGACAGGTACTCAGGAACTCTGATGGGTTGGTGACAGGTACTCGGGTACTCTGATGGGCTGGTGACAGGTACTCGGGTACTCAGATGGTCTGGTGACAGGTACTCGGGTACTAGGATGTGGTGGTGATGGGTACTCGGGTACTCTGATGGTCTGGTGACAGGTACTGGGGTACTCTGATGGTCTGGTGACAGGTACTCGGGTACTCTGATGGGCTGGTGACAGGTACTCGGGTACTCTGATGAGCTGGTGACAGGTACTCGGGTACTTTGATGGGTTGGTGACAGGTACTCGGGTACTTTGATGGGTTGGTGACAGGTACTCGGGTACTCTGATGGGTTGGTGACAGGTACTCGGGTACTTTGATGGGTTGGTGACAGGTACTCTGATGGACAGGTGACAGGTACTCTGATGGGCTGGGACAGGTACTTTGATGGGGTGGTGACAGGTACTCTTTATTGGGGGTGATCAGTGTGCTTGGTGTACAGTAGGCGGTAACAAGCTGTTACCGCAATCTCCCTGTTACACACGATCAGTGTGTGACAGGGAGAACTGCGGTAACAGCTCGTTACCGCAGTTTGTTTACATCACATGACTGGCTGTGATTGACACAGCCGGTCACGTGGTAAAGAGCCAATTCTATTGGCTCTTTACACTGATCGGAGCTGGGCTTTGTTCGAGGGACAAGCCTCAGCCCCGATCGCTGTGCACGTGGGGATCGGTAGTGACCGGCTGTGATTGGACACAGCCGGTCACATGGTAAAGAGCCAGTTTTATTGGCTCTTTACCCCGATTGGGGGGGCACGACCCCCGGCACATGATCGATCCGTGATCGCCGCTCTCTGGATTCTGGCACATCATAATTGTATACATCTAAAACCAGGGAATTTTATGGTAGTACAGGAGTATTAAACCACCATTGGTGCCCCCGGTCTGCTGCTGTCGATTGATGCCGAGAAGGCCTTTGACAGGGTGGACGGGGGGTTCATGACCCAGACATTAGAAGCAGTGGGCCTGGGGAAGAGGATGATCCAGTGGATTATGGCATTATATAAAAGCCCCAAAGCTAAAGTAAAAGTAAATGGGACATTGTCCTCCGTATTTGAAATGAAAAACGGCACACGTCAGGGGTGCCCTCTGTCCCCATTGCTGTTTATACTGGCCATGGAGCCACTATTGGCAGTGATCAGGAACAACCAGGATATAAAGGGGTTCAGGATAGGAGATGAGGAACATAAGACAGCTGCGTATGCAGATGATATCCTGCTTTACATTAGCTCCCCCAGGATAACTATTCCAAATGTGATGAAAGTAATTAAACAGTATGGAGAATTATCCAACTTTAAACTAAACTATGGTAAATCAGAGATCCTAAGTATTAACCAGTTCCTTACCAAGTCATATTAAAATGACGTCGGCAGGAACCGCTCGTCGATCCGGGCCGACGTCATGTGAAATTGAAACCTTACAAAGACAACTACAAAAACTTGCCATGAACAGGAAGCAAAAAAATTCCAAAAGCTACACCAAGAACAGACCTTTTGGATACAACCTAAACAATATAAAACCAACACTACTTCCATAACTCCTGCTATCAGCGAAAATGGAACCCGATCCCGAATCCCCAGGTATCCCTTGTGTAAATGCTGACCTGACTGAAAATGTTGATATAACAGAGGAAATTGGAATCATAAATTTGTCAAATCATGAACTTTCCGCACCAGAAGTTCTCTCCAAAGGCCTCACATTCTGCCCAACCATCAAATTGTATAATTTACAGGTGTGGTCAGATATGGAGGAATTCTTCAGTAGACTAAGGCTCAAAGAATATTTTCACAGTAAAGAAAGCAATCCAGGGACAATAGGAGGCGACAAAAAGAAAAAGAACAGCAACTTCACACCTCCACTAGGACGCAACCCCAAATTGGACACCTATATTGACAGCTTCAGGCTGCGAGTCACATCCCTGATATCTACCCAGCAAAAGAAAATATTATACAACCTTTCACCACTGGAGCGAAGAGCTGTACACGATCTGCGCAATAATCAGGCCATAACCATCAAACCAGCAGATAAAGGAGGAGCAGTCTTTGTGATGGATACAGACAAATATATACAAGAGGGCCAGAGGCAGCTGGCAAATACTACTTACTACAAAGAACTGGACTATGATCCGACCCAGGATTTTACTAAGCAATTAAAAGGTCTCATTAAAACAATGCCAAGTCACCTACATTCAGAAGTTATTAATGCGATTCCGAATAACCCAGAAATTGGAGACTTCTACATGCTACCCAAGATTCATAAACAAGGAAATCCAGGCAGACCCATCATAACAGGTATGAATACACTTATTGAACATATCTCAGGCCTAGTTGAAAATATGTTAAAACCGTTAGTCATGAACACTGCAAGTTTTCTGCAAGACAACACGGATTTTCTTAACAAGCTTAACAATATACAACAATTACCACCTAATACACTTTTAGTCACTATGGATGTAGAATCTCTGTATAGTAACATCCCTCACAAGGATGGATTGGCTGCATGTAACAGATTCTTATCATCCTCACCAAACCACAAATACACTGCTGAGGATGTTACACAGCTCATCGAATTCATCCTCACACACAACTACTTCACTTTCAACAATGACATCTATCTCCAGTGTATGGGAACTGCTATGGGAAGTAAAATGGCACCCCAATATGCAAATTTATTTATGGCTGATCTGGAGGAAAAATTCCTGAACAGCATACAACATAAGCCGTACAGATATTATTGTTATATTGATATCTTTAAGATATGGACTGAAGGTGAAGGAAATTTAAAAAAGTTTGGCTTATTGATCAACGCCTTTCACCCATCTATCAAACTAAAAATGGATTATTCGAACACACATGTCAACTTCCTAGACACTACCGTATACATCAGGGATGACAAGCTTCACACTTCGATATACAGGAAACCAACTGACCAATGCAGCTATCTCCATAGCTCCAGTTTTCACCCCCAACACACTAAACGGGCCATCATACACAACCAGGCCATCAGATACCACCGAATATGTTCAGACCCAGAGGACAGAGATAAACATTTCAGAACACTGGCCGACTCCTTCCATAAGAAAGGGTACAAAGACAGAACCATCAACAACAGCATAAACACAGCCTTGAAAACCTGAAGAGAAAATCTCCTCCAATACAAAGAGAAAAAAACAAATAACCGTGTCCCTCTAGTCACTACATACAACCCAGCACTAAAAGCGGTAAAAAAGATAATCAAAGATTTACAGCCCATTATAACAGAAGATGATACTCTGAAAGAAATATTCCAACAACCCCCAATATTGGCTTTCAGGCAACCACACAATCTCAGACAAAAACTAATCAGCAGGAAACTTCACTCTGATTATGAAGTCACAAATAATGGAAGCAAACCCTGCAATAAAAAACGTTGCAAACTGTGCAACCAGATCAAGTGTCACACACACAAATGGAACCTTCAATATCATGGGATCATACAGCTGTACCTCTAGTAATGTGGTATATCTCATTCAATGCAGTAGGTGCAACAAAGGATCTTATGATGGGAAAACAGCACAGAAGTTGCAAACAAGGATGAATTTACGTAGACATTCCATCAAGAATCATAAAGAAGATGATTTATGCACACTAGTGGGACATAATTTTTCACAACCAGACCACACTATTGAAAACCTCAATGTTTTATTTCTTAAAGGGAATTTCAGAACCACGCAGGAAAGGAAAACGTTTGAACTAAGAATGATTCTTCTTTTTGACACAAAAAATAATGGCTTAAACTTGTATATAGGTTTTCTCACTCATTATTCTAAAGTTTTACGACCCCCTCTGTGACTGTCACCCCCCTCCCCTCCCCTCCCCAGTCCATAACTCTGCCTGTCTTATCTCACTATCTCTACAGCTAGCTTCATTACCATGGCCTTATACATTGATTTGTATTTGTTTGTTTTTCCTTTCTCCTTTCTCTCAGAGGTTTTTTCTTTTCTTTTTTTCTCTCTTTTTTTAACATTTGGCTAAAGCTGTTTTTATTCAGTACTGCTTGGACCTTGAAGAAGGGGAGATACCCTGAAAGCTTGTCCTGAAAAATTTTATGTTAGTTCAAATAAAAACAGTATCATGGACAGTACTCAATTTTCTCTGGTTCAGTTCCACAAACTGAAACAGTCTTACCAGTTCCTGTAGCTGGTGTCATAGCCTTCACTTGAGTGCGATATCTTACATGTGTGGTGTCTCCACAGGCTGACTCTCTCATGTGGTCATGGAGCAACACTACAGCCTTTCCGGACCCACTGACACCCTCTGCAGGTAACACAAGACCCCCATTGCTAGGGGTAACAGCAGACTTGCACCCCAAAGCAGGTTGGCTATACCTCATGCAGGATGCTGGCTGTTGCGCCCTCCTTGCTGGGTTGACCCCACTTTTCCCAAGCGGCCATGACACAAAACTTTGTCTTTCTCTGCACTTCCAATACTTTGGTCTTCCGGTGACACCTCTCCCCTCCCGGAGCATCGCTGGCGGACCATGACACACTGAAACATTCATCTAAGAAGGATTTTGTTTTTAAACTTGTGGTAGTCATACTGGTCCCAATCCATAAAATGGTAAATTGACCGGAACTCCGTCAGTAATAGGGGTTGCAGCAATTCTGGCCACCAGTCACTAGGCCATTTTCTTTTTACAGCACACCTTTCAAACTTTTCCAGGAAATCCCCAACCTCCTCTGTAGGTAGCATGGGTTGCATATATTCAGAGGCACAGATCTCAGCCCCTTGCACTGCACCCCGCTCTTTATTCTGGTTCCGCTTGAACCATTCACCGACTGTCTCATGCACCACTGGACCCTTTGGGCTGGCCCTCCTAGGTGGAGACATCTTCTCAGGCCACGCTGAGCTCACTTCCACAGGTACACCACCTGCATTCAACACAGTCCATTAATTGAACTCCTGCGCAATGCTGTTCTCTTGGCTGCCACACACAGCTAGCAGCAGTTCCTGACATGACTCACCACTGGCGCAGAGATCCGGATTTCCCCATCTGTATGCCCACATCTGACAACCACTTGTGATATAGGGGGTGTTTAGCTCAAGTGATAGATGCCTTTTTGTGCAGTGAGTCCATGTCAGACAGACGGTATAGTTCAGGGCCCGGTAGCCCACGTTTATTAAATGGAAAAAACAAAACAAAAGTCCGTTCAGTCTTCCCACGCAGGGGTTCAAACTTCATTAGCACTTAAATAAAAACATACCAAGCCACCTGGCTGTCTTGTCAGCATTTCCTCTGCTTGCTCCCAACAGACTTGATTCCTTCCAGCCCCCTGGACTCACTGGCTTCTTTAGTCTCCCCGACTCTCACAGCTGGCCAGCCTTTCTCAGTCCCTGGGCATAGAATCCCCCTTACTCGGGCTGCAATCTCCCACAGGGCAGTCTTCTTGACAGGGGTCTGTCTGGAAACAGCAGCAACAAGCTGCTCATCCTCCACCTTCCTTCCCCCTACTGCTCTCTCCAGCCCCTCGTTAAATTGGCTGTGTCCACCTGGGCACACAACCTGCTGGCTGTCCATAACATCCGGACACAGGGTTGGAGATCCCGTCCCACCCAAGTCGCTTAGGGATCTCCAAACTACAGAGTCCCATCCGGTAATAACAAATTCTGGAGAAAGCTGCCAGAGCAGTTTTCTCCATTTAGAATCTATTTTCTGTAGTTTTGCAGTCAGCCGACATGCAAACTCTGTATCCCTTTTTAATCTAATCCCATAAGGACAGGGACTCTCACCATTACAATATATAGAGATATATCTTTTTTTTTTTCCCTACACTAACCTGTCTACACTAACTGACAAGATTTCTAACTATCTATCTAGTTAGCTATCTATTTTTTTTTTCTTCTTTTTTAAACATATTTTAAAATCTAGCTATCTACACTGCCTGTCTTCAGGAACCTACGCTATCTGTCTAACACCGCCGCCGACACACTATGATAGAGCCGCTGTACAAGCTGCTTTTTATAGTGTGGGGCGTGGATTGAGACTGCTGTGCAGTGATTGGCATCCTGCCTTTAGCCAATCAAAGCTCTCACAGCAGGCCGTCTGCTGATTGGCCAAAGCATGTAGGTCATGTGCATGCTGTGGCCAATAAGTGGACGGCACTCCGCCGCCATTTTAAAATATTATGGGGCACGCAAAGTTGCTGCGAATGCCCCATAATGTTCAGGAACACCCGAATGAGCGAACACCTGATGTTCAGATCGAACGTACATTCGATCCGAACACAAACACCATCCCTATTTACTACTCTCTCGGAAACCATAGACCCACAGGGACGTTACCATATACTTATCTGCGACATAAACCAAATCTGCTATACTTTAATCAATGTACAGTATAAGGCCTTTATCAGAGGCATTTGTATTAAACTACAATGTACAGAGAGGAAACAGAGGTCGCGATAGATTGAGACGGTGTTAGAATCCATCAAATCCAAAGAAGAAATTAACAAAACTTCTCCCTCCCATTCCCTATCCACATTTCTACTTAAAGAAAGGAACAAACTACGCTCCCTCCTATCATATGACTATGCCACTCAACTCAAAATAGCTAAAGCAAATTTCTACTCCTTAGAGCACAAGGCGGGAGCCAAACTAGCCAAATCTGTAAAACAACAATGCCTTAGAACCAAGATAACCAAAATCATCTACCCAAGTAAAAAACCCCCTGTATACAATCCAATTGAAATAGCCATTCTATTACCAGGCCCTATATAACTTAAAAGATGATACCTCCACTCCCCAACCTGCCCCAGACTCCATTCAGGCCTTCCTACAATCAGTAAATCTCCAAGCCTTATCTCCAGACCAACTGCAAACTCTCTCTGAACCATTTTCACCAAACGAAATAGAACAAAAGATAGAAAACGTACCCCCCCGGAGTGCGCACGTGCGGGAGATTCGTGATGGTCGCCTGAGACAGGAGCTCCGCACCCACACAGGCCACAGGCGCCCCAGGCAACGCCAGCAGCAGCCCAGGACCACCACAGTGGGGACGACCAACACCTCCAGGATACCCGGCAGCGCTAGATACCCTGGAATTGGAGCAGTGAAAGCTCCCAAGTGTTCAGGCCGACGAATTTTATCCCCGCTGGGTGTATCAAAATGGCCGCGGCCGTGGCCTAACACTGAACCGTAGGAGCTACCACAAGGATCGGGTAAGATTAGCCCAAAACGGCACACTGAGCACCCGTCCACAAGGGGAGGCAAGACCGGGAGGTCCATATATCCCCCCAGAATTCCCCCCAGCAGGAATATCAGCACCCGGGAGTACCAATATGGCCGCTGAAGCGGCCTAACATACACAGCCATCCCCAGACGTTCAGCTGAGGACAGTAAGGCCACCTAACACAACCCTCCTCCCCAGGGATAGTCCTAAAGAGCAAGGATTGTAAGCACCTCACTCCAGAGACGGGCCATTTGCCATGCCCAGATATTTGAACTGAGACACGGATTTCATTTACTCTCCTCACCCCCCACCTGAGGTCTTTCACTTCCCCTTGAGGGGATATAAGAGTGAGGGGAGAAAGAGAAAAGCATTCATTGTCACCCTTCAAAATAAGCCACAGTTTGAGGGGCACCAAGCTTCACTATTTCAGTAGCTCTTAACATCACCCTGAATGCAGGGTTCAAATGTGAGAAGATCACTTACTACATTTTTCCAAAAGACTGATCAGACCCTTCTATCTGACATGTCCACTGCTGGGGCTAACCCTCTTGTCAAATCCCCGGATGTAACATCAGAGCACAGGCCTATTCTTTCTCCAGCCACCCTCACACTTGCCCCAGGGCCAACTCTAACTGCACACCATCTCCTGTCAGCATCTCCGGCATCCACGGAGTCATTACTACACCACACAATGAAAGACTTCCCAGTCACTCCGGCAGGACACCTCTCCTCCACACAACAGGAGACACATTCCCCCAGCCCTCTGATCCAGGATACCCCCCTTAGCACGGTGGACTTGTTTATAGCAAACACTGCTGTGAAAATAACAGGAGATATAAAGGCAGACTTTCAAAACTTAGGCTCGAGAATGGAAGCAATCGAACATAAATTGGGCGTCACGGTAGCCAGTACAACCAAAATTCGGCTCATATTCAAGTTCTGCAAGACCAACTGGACACAGCCATGGCGAGAGTAGACGATCTTGAAAACAGATCAAGACGATACAACTTCAGGATAAGGGGCCTACCTGAAACTATCACAGAAATCATACCAGCGGTCCAGGACTTGATTGTATCCTTGATCCCCAATGTGCTTAAACACAGATTAGAATTGGACAGAGCTCATCGGGCCTTAGGCCCCCCAAGGAAGGATGGCTCACCGAGAGATATAATAGTAAAACCACACTTCTACGCCATTAAAGAAGAAATTATGAGGGCCTCTCGTGCAAAATCCTCTACCCTATGCATGGGGCACCAGGTTCAGATTTTTGCGGACTTATCTCCAACCACTATTCAAAGGAGGCGAGCCCTCAAACCACTTCTTCAAGTGCTCCAACAAAAAGAGCTGAAATACTGGTGGGCCTTCCCTTTTGCAGTGAAATTTTTCTATAAAGGGAAAACTTTTTCATTCTCCACGCTTCCGGAGGGGGAAAAGCTTCTTTTACATTTGCAGTTAATGTCCTATGAAGCCCCGATGGACCTCACTGATACTGCAAACTCACACACAAAAAGACCTCTACCTGCGAGCCCAGTATCGCCACTCTGGACCAAGTCAAAGAGCAAGAAAGCTAAGGACAATAGACCTCCATAACCTTGCTGGGGGGGGGGATTTTTGGAACTGCTCCTTTCATTGTTGCCCGGTTTGTGTTGATGTTTTTTTTTGAGAACTGGGAAAGCCCCTTTGCGCTCCAACGTGAAGGCCCTGAATTGGGGGCTGTTCAGCCCCTCTACCTAAACCCTTTTGTACCTGTCCTTTTTGGTTGGTTATTATTATAGCTTAATAAACAGTTGTTTTGTCATAAGAATAATTTAGAAAAGCGAGGTGCCTAGAAAGGGACTGCAGCTTCACAACTAGTTTCCTCACTCAGAAAGTGGGCCTACGTCCCTAGGGATGGAAACTAGCGTTCTCACGTAAATACCAAGCTATTAAACCACTATGAAGATTGTCACACTTTTAGACGTTCTGGTGATATTCTAAGATAATTTTGGGCCTGGGGTTGCCAAGGCCTGGGTGGGTCCCCATGTGCCTCCACTTACCCCCGGGACTTCCTTGGATCTCCTAGGGATAAGTTGTCTTGATGCTTTGTCTCACCATGTTATTGGTTGTTGTTTTGCCCTTCTCATTGGAGGGAGGGGATGGTGGGTCGGAGGGGTCTCTTACCCCCCCGGGCACCACCCCCACTAGCCTCCTTTGGGACTAATTGTCCCTACCATGTTTCTTGTTGCTCTGTTTCTCATCTTTTCTTCCCTTTTCCTTCCATAAGTGCCTAGATTTTCTTCTCCTTCGCAGCCGTTGCCAGATTAGCCATTCAGTCCACGAGTTTTCCGGATTCCCTCAAACTATCCTCGTCATCGGTGGAGCTACCAGGCCAATGGTGAGTACTACCATAAACACAAGTCTTATACCTCACTGGTTCCATGGCTTCAGCACCACCGAGACACCTTAAAATAGCCACCCACAATGCCCAGGAACTTAACTCCCCTATAAAAAGGAGGAAAGTCCTTGACCACTACAAATCCCTTAAATTAGATGCAGTAATGATACAGGAGACCCGTTCCACAATACAGTACAGCCCCAAATTTCTTCACTCTCACTTCCCCACCTTTTTCTTGGCCAAAGTGGAGTCAAAAACCAAAGGAGTAGCTATCTTGATCTCTAAATCCTGTGGTTCCATCCCCTGCTTTGAATTTAAAGACCCAGAGGGGAGATTTATCCTTGTCAAAGGCACCATTGAAGGACACATATATACCCTGGTCTCTTATTATGCCCCGAATAAAGGCCAACCGACCTTTTTCAAAGCATTATTTGATTGTATCCAACCTCATTTAGAAGGTCGAATCATACTAGGAGGGGACTCCAATGTTGCCTTCAACCAGGGACTTGATAAATCCATGCCCTTAGGTAACCAACTAACCCACCCCTCCAAGGCGAGTCTCAAAATTGCCAAATTGCTGCATACCCTAAATATGACAGACTCCTGGAGAGAATTCAACCCAACCAAGAGAGATTATACTCACTTCTCCTCTCCCCACAATTCTTATGCACGGATTGATCACCTGTTAGTACAATCAGATCCAATACCCTTAATAACACTCTCCCGTATAATCGACACATCACTCTCAGACAATTCCATAGTAATGTTACATATTCGGTCCGACCCACACTACGCAAGACAGACACAGTGGAGACTGAATGAATCTTTGCTCACTGATCCAGTCAAAGTCACTGAGATTAACAACTCCCTCAAGGAATATTTCCTTCATAACAATAGGGAAGGGATTTCAGCAGAAACCCTCTGGGCGGCTCATAAAGCTTTCATCAGAGGTAAACTTATTCAGATATCTTCCCAATTAAAAAAGGAGCGATCGGTAGACCTAGCCAGACTTGATAAAACTTACCAAACCCTTGAGGCAATGCACAAGAGGAGCCCCTCTAATTCCCTCACCGCTCAACTGCATAAAGCTAGGTTAGAGCTGAATATGGCCCTAACGGCCAAAGGTGAAAAATCTATCCGGTGGAGCGGACAAAAATTTTATATGCAGAATGATAAGTTAGGCTCCATGCTGGCTACAAGGCTTTCACCCAGACCTCGCCACTACACACTCCCCAAAATCAGGATCCCTGGACAGGGCCTCAGCTCCAATCCGTTGACTATCCTGGACTCTTTTTATAAATTCTACTCTGAACTATACGGTCCCCATAAACAGAATCATAAGGATTCTGTCTCAACATTCCTTGATGGTATACCCTTGCCCTCCCTGACGGCAGAACATGAACATATCCTAGAGGCGGATATCTCGGAAGGGGTGGTTCTGGGGGTCATCAAGGACTTAAGAAGAGGATACATAGAAAAGTGACGGCAGAAAAAGACTGAGTAGTCCATCGAGTCTGCCCCTTTATATTTATTTATTTTTTAATTTTTTTTTTTTTATATATTTTTTTTTTTTTTTACATTAACCTTGTTGTCTGACTATAGATTTATGTTTATCCCAAGCATGTTTGAAGCCATTTACTGTTGACTGTCTCACAACCTCTGTTGGGCAGTGAAAAGATACATAGGAGAAGAATTCAGGAACTACTGGGGGTCTTGGTGGGGAAGGCTCTATAGGCGGAGATCCTATACAAGTACAAGACGGCAGTCCCTCCCGTTCCCATATGGTAGTTCCTTACAACTCTGTCTTAGGAATACTAAGACAAATACCCCTGGCATATCAAGTCTCATCTTAAATATTTTTCTCAGGTCCTATCAGTTGCCTAACCTCGACTCCGGGACAGGTCCCTAGGACTAAAACCCCTCACACATCACCGCTCCAGACCCACTTTCGGAACATCGGTCGTACCTCGGATTGAATAGTAAGACGTATATTTTAAAAACAGGCGAGGTGGCCTATCTAAA
>BLSH010532834.1:277646-347490 GCA_018402905.1 Glandirana rugosa | reverse complement strand
TGTTTGAAGCCATTTACTGTTGACTGTCTCACAACCTCTGTTGGTAGTTTATTCCAATCATCAACCACCCTTTCAGTAAAATAATACTTTCTAAGATTAGTTTTGAACTTCCCCCCAGTTAGTTTGAGGTCATGTCCCCGTGTTCTTGATTTTGATATCATATTGAAAAGACTGCCCTCCTGAACCTTATTCACCCCCTTGATGTATTTAAAAGTTTCAATCATATCTCCCCTCTCCCTTCTTTCCTCCAGACTGTACATATTAAGTTCCTGAAGTCGCTCTTGATATGTTTTATCCCCCAGACCTTTCACCATTTTTGTTACCCGTCTCTGAACTCGTTCTATCTTATCAATATCTTTTTGTAAGTGTGGTCTCCAGAACTGGACACAGTATTCTAAGTGAGGTCTCACTAAAGATCTATATAGAGGAATCAGAACCTCTTTCCTCCTGCTGGTGATCCCTCTACTGATACATCCCAGAATTCTATTTGCTTTTCCCACTGCCTGGTCACTCTGTTTGCTCATTTTGCAATCATCTGAAATAAGCACCCCCAAGTCTTTTTCTTTTGTAGTGCTGGCTAACACTGTACCCCCAATGCTGTACTCTCTAAGCGGATTCTTTTTCCCTAAATGCATTATTTTACATTTAGAAATATTGAACTGCAGTCTCCACTGCTTTGAGCAATCTTCCAGCAATGCCAAATCATGTTCTATGTTACAGACACCTCCAGGGATATCAACCCTATTACACACCTTTGTATCATCAGCAAAGAGACATACATTGCCCAGCAAACCTTTAGTTATATCATTTACATATAGGTTAAATAGAACAAGACCCAGTACAGAGCCTTGTGGTACCCCACTAGTGACTGGTCTCTGTTCTGAGTGAACCCCATTTACAACCACACTCTGGGATCTATCCTTTAACCAACTGCATATCCACTGAACCACCCAAGGGTTAAGTCCCAGCTTGTACAACTTTTGCATCAGATCATTATGTGGAACTGTATCAAATGCCTTACTGAAATCAAGATACGCTATGTCCACAGCACCACCCTGGTCCAAAACACTGGTAATATAGTCAAAGAATTCAATCAGATTTGTCTGGCACGATCTGCCCTCAGAAAAGCCATGTTGCTTTGGGTCCAGCAAGCTGTGTATTTTTAAGTGATCAATGATCCTTCTTTTGAGAAGTGATTCCATTACCTTGACTACAATTGATGTTAAACTCACTGGCCTGCAATTGCCAGCTTCTTCCTTGCTGCCCTTCTTGTGGATAGGTACAATATTAGCTATCCGCCAGTCATGGGGAACTTCTCCTGTTAGAAGAGATTTATTTAAAAGATTTGTTAATGGTCCAACAACTATATTGTGAAGTTCTGTTAGAACTCTGAGATGAATCCCATCAGGGCCCATTGCTTTATTAAGCTTTAACCGAGCCAGTTCTTCAGCTACCTCTGTCTCCAGAAATCCCAGAAATGAACCATCATTACTAGAACCAATATGATTCCCTAACTTGTTATCATTAGTGCAGTCTGTTTCTGAGAAGACTGAACAAAAGCAATTGTTTAAATGGTTTGCTACATCCTGGTCTCCCTCAACATATGTGTTGTGCCCAGTTTTCATTTTGGTGATCCCATTGTATTTTTTGCTTCTATCACTAATGTACCTAAAAAAGGTTCGGCCCCAGGCCCTGATGGATTGTCAGTCCCTTACTATAAGACTTTTGCTGAGATACTCTCTCCCTTCTTGACAAAATTCTTTAACGTGGTCACGAGGGGTACCCCTCTGGATCCACAGCTTAACTTGGCCTTTATCACGCTCATACCGAAACCGGATAAGAATCCGGAGGAAATTGGAAACTACAGACCGATATCATTAATTAACAATGACATTAAAATTCTGACAAAGATCCTGGCCAATAGGTTAGCCTCTTTTATTAACACCTATATACATAAAGATCAGGTAGGCTTTATCCCCGGGAGCCAAGGGGCGGATCAGATCCGCAGAGCCATCAACCTGATCTCCATTTTACAATCCAATTGGGAGGGAGGCCATAAACAGAGAGGCATGATCTTATCACTAGATCTACAAAAAGCCTTTGATTCGGTTTCATGGTCGTACCTTTTCACACTTTTAGAGAGATGGGGATTTGGCCAGCGCTTCTTGGGCATTATCAAAGCTCTTTATTCATCGCCCACGGCACGAATAAGGCTACAAGGCTTTTATTCAAAACCGATTTCCATAGCTAAGGGGATGAGACAGGGGTGTCCCCTGTCTCCTCTCATTTTTGCAATAGCCATTGAAACGTTAGTGATCGCGATCCGCCAAAACCCAGACATCCAGGGAGTGACTTGCGGGGACAGGATCCACAAATGCGGTCTCTTCGCAGACGACATTCTCTTGTTCATTACTTCGCCCCACACTTCTCTCCCCAACTTAAGCCACACATTAGACTCATTTGCAGATTTCTCAGGACTCAAAGTGAATTACACCAAATCATATGCAATGAACATTTCCCTCCTACCTGAAGTAGTTACCTCCCTACAATGGTCTTTTCCATACAAGTGGAATCGAGCTTCTATTAAATATCTGGGTATTAATCTCACGGACAAGATAGAAAACGTATACTCCAACAATTACCCCCCCAGGTACCGAAAACTTGAGGACGACTTGAAAGCCTGGTCAAACAGGGGACTCTCTTGGTTGGGCAGAATTAACGCAGTTAAAATGACTCTTTTGCCAAGATTACTATATCTATTTCGAGCCTTACCTATAAATATAAGAAGAGACCATCTCAGGACCTTCCAGAGCAAGATCCTCAGATTTGTCTGGGGGAACTCAGGATATAGATTTCCCCAAAACACATTATACCGACACAGGAAAAAGGGAGGCCTAGGGCTTCCATTTTTCCTTAAATATTACCAAGCAGCCAGATTAGCACAACTCTCCTTAGTTTACATGAGGGTCGAAAAACCAGACTGGATCCAGATCGAGAGGCAGGCAGTCCCAAATCACACCATAGATTTCCTTCTATGGACCCCACCTAAAAAAAGACCCCCCGATTTTATCTTCCAATTCATCACACTCGTTTTCACTCTGGGATAATCTGTGAAACTGTCCAGAGCTTATTTCATCCTTTAACCCCCTGGCACACATCTTCCACAACCCAAACTTTACCCCAGGTCTTAACATAAAAGCGTTCAAGTGGTGTATCCTGTAGTGGTGGGGTACTGTATCCTACTGTGTTTGTTTTTCTCTTACAAATCTCAAATAAAAATTTTGAAAGGAAAAAAAAACTTACCCCCCAATAAAGCCCCAGGAGGTGATGGATAAGTTAAAGAATTCTATAAGCACTTTGCCGCTGCTCTTTCCCCGCACCTCACGTACCTATTCAATTTTGTCACGACCTCTGGATCCTTTCCTAAAGAAATGTTGTCATCTGTAATAACAACAATACCTAAACCTGATAAAGACACTGAACATGTACAAAATTACAGACCAACATCCGAACCAAGTTGGGTTTATCCCAGGCCGTCAGGCACCTGGCGCTACCAGGAGGATACTCTCTCTCAAACACAACATGGAGCTCAAACAAACGCCTTCTCTGCTCCTCTCCCTGGACGCAGAGAAGGCGTTTGACCGAATACACTGGGGATTCCTAAAAATGGCCCTACAAAAATACAGTCATTTTTGTGCCGAAAAGTTTGGGTCCCCATTGACTTCAATGGGGTTCGGGGTCAAGTTCAGGTCAAGTTCGGTACCGAACCAAACCTTTTCGCGAAGTTCGGCCGAACCCACCGAACCCGAACATCCAGGTGTTCGCTCAACTCTAGTTATGAGTAAAGATTATAAGCACTGAACTTATTCTCTCTGGAGAAGAGACGCTTGAGAGGAGATATAATTTAAATGTACAAATACTGTACTGGTGACCCCACAATAGGGACAACACTTTCCCACGCAAGGGAACACAAAAAGACATGCGGCCATTCACTAAAATGAGAAGAAAAGCGGTTTAACCTCAAAATGTGTAGAGGGTTCTTTATGGTAAGAGCAGTGAGGATGTGGAATTCTCTTCCACAAGCAGTGGTTTCAGCTGGGAGCATAGATAATTTCAAATAACATTAGATGGGCACCTACGGGGCTACAACATTGAGGAATATACAATGTAATATTGACATAAAAGCACACACATAGGTCGAACTTGATGGACTTTTCTTTTTTCTTTGTCAAATATTTTATTGAAATCTACAGAAAAAAAAGTGCAACTATGCAATAGATATGGTGTGTAGTAGCATTGCAGAATTGAATCTCACCATAAGAATATAGTGCACATACATTTTATACAGGTGAACTGAGCAAGTAACCAGGCCTTAACAGTTGTTGGCTAAAGAAGGCATTGGCCGTTGGCACTCCAGAACCTCGCCGCCACTCCTAAAGGGAGCTAACTGTGGTGGGAACAGGGATCCGGGGGGCCAACAGGGAGTTATGCTTACCGTGTGAGGATGCACGTCAAAGCCCTTGTGGTGTGCTATACCCTTAACTCAATTTGTTGATAGGCTTGGGAGGTACTAGCACTGGGCCCTTTCTGTAAGTGTCCATGAGGGCCGGCCAGATAATATGAATGAGGGTTCAATCCTCATACCGTGTTGCTGAGGGGGGAAGTATTGTCGAGGCGGTAGGCATGTCCTGGTTCCATGGTTTAAAATAAAGAGTAGTATGATTTATTGTCCAGTAGGCAAGTTCAACCTGCAAAATAGCATATCTAAGAGAAAGATAATAGAGAAAGACAGTCCATAGCGGCTGTGTAAGCCTGGAGCTCTGGTTCTCCCCAGCCGTCCGGACCAGCTACAGCGAGCAGCGGAGCTCGGCTTCCCCGCTTATAGGGCTTTGGAAAAAGGGGCTGCTGTAAGGATATCGCCCAGGGCTGTGGGGACCCACCAAGTCAGTTGTAGGTCCCGCGTCCGGCCCCGTCCTCCTACTCAAGGCCGTGGCTCGGGCCTAGACATTCGGGCCTTCCAGTGGTGGACAAATAAGGGCTTATTTCAAATAGGCCACTTTTTGACTCCCGCTGGCCCTTTAACCTTAACTCATTGCATCAACAAGTTAGATATGCCCCCTGCTGACAAATTTCATTTCCTGCAAATACAGCATTTTCTGACATCTTGGTGGAAACTTAGAAATGATTATGTAGGTGTCACTCCGTATGAAAAGTGGTGTTCGGAAACTGAGGATCAAAGAGGAGGTATCTCCCTGATTTATGCATCACTGATGGAGAATTCAGACAAGCCTCCCTTTGCGAAGAATTGGGAGAGGGATCTGGAAGTGGACTGGGAGGCGGATAAGTGGAGTTCTCTGTACCTGAGATCCTTTAAAGGGATAGCTAATATCACCTTGAGGAAGGCCAATCTTAAGGTATTTACCCAATGGTACTTGGTACCAACCCAGCTAGCAGCCATGTATCCAAATTCCTCTAGCCTCTGTTTCAGAGAATGTGGCCATTTGGGCTCCTTTCTCCACACCTGGTGGGAATGCCCTCGCATTCGGGGTTTTTGGAATAAGGTCTTCCACTTGATTTGTAAGGTCACTGGCCTTCCGGTCCCTCAGAACCCAGAAACGGCCCTTCTCAATTCCAAACCTAACGGACTTTCCAAACCCCTCTTTAAACTTACCCACTTTATTCTGTTGTGTGCTAAAATCACAATTGCCAGGTCCTGGAAACGTCCCTCTGTGTCCTTCGTTGTGGCTAAGCAGAAAATCTCTTGGATCATGTTGCAGGAAAAGCTTGCTAATATCATTCTGGATACTTCAAATAAATTTGATCTAGTCTGGGATCCATGGAAGAATTATCTAAAACTTCCCATGTGACCCACATCTTTCTCTCCCTCCTATAAGACTCCCTGGTGCTTCTCTTCCTCTATCTTTCACTCCCCTTCTTCACTTTCTCCTCTGGTCATTGTGTCATATTCTTTTTCTTAGTCTTTATGTTTCTTATTGGATGCCCGGGTCCTGATGGCATCTGTGTGGCTCTGCCCTCTCCCAATCTCATGGTTCGGGGTGGGGAGTAGCTACATTTTCAAAACTTCTAATATGTTTTTATTTTGGGTATTGTGGTTATTCCTTTTTAGATTTTCATGTGAAAACCCAATAAAAGCTTTCAAATGGATTTTCTGAAATGGAGCGGAGTAGGTTGTTTTCCGCCTCACTGGACTGAAGTTTGCTCCCAGATGGGGTATCTGGAGTGATGGCATAACTTCTCTCGCTCTATGCCTGTCTTTTTATAGCTATATAATCTATCCTTGAATAACATAACGTTTTGTCACTCGCTTATGCTGAATTGTTTATTCTGTGCGTGAGTAATTGATTGACAGACTCTGGCTAATATCACCTTTCTTTTCTGTTATTTTGAAAATCTTCAATAAAAATTTTTGAAACGAAAAGATGGAGAGAAAGTCAGTAGAATGAAGAGGGGTAAGGAAGGGAGAGAGGAAAGACTTACCAGACTTGGTGAGGTGAAGCACGGCTGTAGGATGTCATAAATGAGGTTCGGGACAGGCTGGGATGTCATACCAACTAGGTGCTCAGCAGGGTAACAGGAGTAATTCATCGGAGTTGGGAGGGAGAAAGTGGGAGATCCATGGCCTCCAGGTTCTCTCAAATTTACGAATTCCGTCATTCTCTATGGCCTCCATTTTTGCATGAGTGAGCACTCTACCCATTCTGCCTCTGGTCTCAGACACCAAGAGCGTAGGGGATTTCCATGCCTTGGTAATGGTTTGATTGGCAGCAGTGGTGAGGTGCTGAAGTAGACGGAATTGGTTGCATGTCAGCTCGGCGGGTTTGAGATTTAGGAAAGCGGTGGCGGGATCTGCTTTGACATTCATGCCAAAGGCTTTGGAGGCTAATTCAAATATGCACTTCCAGAAGGCTTGTACTATTGGGCAGTCCCCCCAGATATGGAAGTGTGTGCCCCGGTGTCAGAGAAGCAGCAATAGGGATCGGAACGATCGTTCCGGAGATCGGAACGTTCGTTGTAATCGGAACAATCGTTCCAATCGGAACTGTCGTACGCAACTGCGCCTGTGCGGCACTGCCGGACAACGCACATGCAGGCGCAATCGGGGCACTCGGCGCACCCAATGAGCACTAAGGGCGCCCTATTTAAGGCAATCCCTGACTTCAGCTAATCGCTGGATCATCTTCAGTCTCTTCTGCATCTGCATCAGAAATCTGTTCCTGTGTTCCTGTTGTGACCCGGCTTGCCCCTTGGACCCACTTCTGATCTGCTTCCCTGGCTTTCTGACCCCTGGCTTGCCTAACAGACTTGCTGTCTTCTCCTGTGTTTGATCCCTGGCTTGCTTAACGGACTTGCTGTCTTCTCCTGTGTTTGACCCCTGGCTTGCCTAAATGGACTTTGCTGCCATTCTCCTGTGTATGACCCGGCTTGTCATCCTGACCACTTCGCTCCTGTTACCAGATCTATCTGCAGCACAGATGCCCACCTCAGCATCCTCTGCTGTTCCTGCACTCCAGATCAAGTCTATGCCTGCAACTGGTAACCCGTGCTTCTCTTCGCACTGTACCTCCTGTGTCACCTTCAGGGGTATACTGTGTTTAGCCGCAAGGGGGTCCCTCTCAGCATCTCGGCTTCAGGATCAGGTACGTGACACCCGGTCCATGCAACCTCTAAAACATCTGTCAGGATACGTGGGGGCAAATTTAGCTGTTCTCGCTGGGACTAGGTACCAGCGAAGTAAAACCCTTTTAGTTAGTCTCCTTGGCAAGAACATTTTGGAAGACGAGTTAGTGTTGAACCAGATGTCAGACCAGTCTGCGCTATCTATAGTACTCCCCAAGTCGGAGCTCCATTTAGTTGTGTAGGAGTGGGGATCAGTGTGGGATGCTTGAAGTATGGCTTTATATAAAGTAGAAATAACGCCTCTACCATGGGGGTCAGACATAAAAATATTTTCGAAGTATGTGAAACTATTGAGGGGGGTCTGCATTAATAAGAGGGGCAAAAAAATGTTTAATTTGTAGGTATCTGAATAACTCATGGATGGCAGGCTATGTGATGCACAGAGTATGGGAAAGGCGAGGAAGGTTGAAGAAGAGACTGGTGAGTGGAGTCTGAAGAGGTTAGACAACTCCCAGTCCTGGAACAGGGAGAGTGCTTTCCAGGCCGGGGGGAACGTGGGGTTCCTAAGAAATGAGAGGAGCGGGTTATGTTGTGAGTTTGTGAGGTTTGTATTTGGTTAATGGGTTCATTACTAGAGACCGGTGCTTGGTGTTGAGCCATAATAGGTTGGCTGTGGATATAGGGTCTAGATCAACTGCCTCAATCACCACTCAAAGTGGGGTTTGCCTTGCGGCGTGGTATTTAACCAGTTAGGAAATTTGTGCTGCATAGTAATAGGCCTGGAAGTTGGGGACCCCCAGACCTCCTCTTAACTTGTGTTTGAATATGGTGGATTTGGGTACTTGGGGCCTACTGTTGTTCCAGGTATAGGACATTACTCTTCTCTGGAGAGGGCGTAAGAAGCAGGCAGGGATATGGATCGGGAGGACTCTAAAAAGGTAGAGAAATTTAGGAAGGACAGACATTTTGATAACGTTAATCCTTCCGATCCAGGATATCAGGAGGGCTGTCCATTGCGACATTAATTTAGTAACGCTTCTAAGAAGGGGTAGGTAATTGGTCGCGAAGTGGGAGGCTGTAATTTTAATCCCGAGATAGTTAAGGTGATGGGGGGTCCAAGTGAAGGGGAGGGAGGCTTTCACTATGGAGGTGTCAGCTGGGGGAAGAGAGATATTTCGAATTTTTGATTTGTTTGGATTGATGTGGAGACCAGAGATGGAAGAGAAAGAGTTCAGGAGGTCTAGAAGATTGGGCGTGGAGATGCCTGGTGATGTCATAAAAATAAGAATGTCGTCTGCAAATAAACATATTTTATGGTGATGCCCACCTAATTCTATACCTTTAATATTGGGGTTAATTGGTATCAATTGCACGAGGGGTTCGATCAGGAGGGCAAAGTGTAAGGGGGAAAGGGGGCAACCCTGCCTAGTTCAGTTACTTATCTCAAATCTCGCTGATAGAGTTGAGCGAACCCGAACTGTAAAGTTCGGGCCGGTACCGAACTTTGGGGTGTCCGTGACCCGGACCCGAACTCGGACATTTGAAAAAAAGTTTGGCTTCGGGTATTTGATCAAGCATGTTGAATAGCTGCAGGGCAGCCAATCAACAAGCGTTTCACTGGTTTGCCCTTAGAAGCCATCACAGCCATGCATCACATGACCCAACCTCTTAAGCTGGAGTCACTTAGTGCTGCATGTCACATGCTGTCTGGGTAGTGTAGGGAGAGGATGCTGCCGGAGCTGTGAGGGACAGATTGCAGATATAATAACATCTCATCCTGCATTACAGAAAAATCTGATTGTGGATTAGGTAGAGATTACTACTACTACTGCTTTTAGGGGCAGATTGCAGATCTAATAACATCTCATCCTGCATTACAGAACGATCTGACTGGACTAGGTAGAGTCTACTGCTTAGAGGGACAGATTATTGTTCTAAAATCATCTTCTAGTTCTATAGGGTCAGGTTCCTGCTGTTGCTGTAAGGGACAGATTATTGTTCTAAAATCATCGCCTACTCCTATAGGGTCAGGCTCCTGCTGTTGCTGTAAGGGACAGATTATTGTTCTAAAATCATTTTACTTCCTTTTGCAGCCCTCTAGCACTTTCCAGGACTTTTTTACAGTCATTTTTGTGCCGAAAAGTTCGGGTCCCCATTGACTTCGGGGTTCGGGGTAAAGTTCGGGTCAAGTTCGGCACCGAACCCGGACTTTTTCCCGAAGTTTGGCAGAACCCACCGAACCCAAACATCCAGGTGTTCGCTCAACTCTACTCGCTGATTTAAAGCCAGCATATTTCACATATGTTTGGGGGTTATGGTACAGAGCATATATCCAGGATAGGAAATGTTGTCCAAATCCCCATCGCTTAAGCGTGTATCACATATATGGCCATGAGATGGTGTCAAAAGCTTTTTTGACGTCTAAAGAGAGAAAAACTGCAGGGATACGTCGAGTTCTGGCGGCATGGGAGAGTTAAAGGGCCTGTTGAATATTTTTGCCGGTTTGTCTGGAGGGGATAGACCCGGTCTGGTCTCGGTGTATGAGGTCTCCTATTATTAGGGCTAAAATGTTGCAAGTAATTCAATATCATTGTTCAAGAGTGATATGTGTCGGAAATTGGACCAGGAAGGGGTATCTGTGTCGGGCTTGGGGATCATGGCGATGATAGCCGTGAGAGACTCCAGTCTGAAGTTATGTCCCCGGAGGAGAGAGTTAAAGGCCGTAGTGAGGTAGGGGGATAGAAGGGGGCCAACGTTTTTGTAATAATTGGCCAAAAATCTGTCCTGGCCTGGCCTTTTATTGGGTTTTAGGGATTTAATTGTGAGTAGGACCTCAGTTTCAGTGATGGGTCGCTCCAGTTGCTTGTTTTGAGCATCACTAAGCAGGGGGAGGTTGATTTGAGAGAACAACTTCTCAGCTACAGATAGATCGAAGTTCTGAGTAGAAGTTATATAGTTTCGAGAGGTTGGTGCGATCAATGATTTTAGAACAATAATATGGCTCTCTATGCGGCTGGAAGAAACTTTCCTTATAGAACTTGGAGATGATTTTAGAACAATAATATGGCTCTCTATGCGGCTGGATGAAACTTTCCCTATAGAACTTGGAGATGATTTTAGAACAATAATATGGCTCTCTATGCGCCTGGAAGAAACTTTCCTTATAGAACTTGGAGATGATTTTAGAACAATAATATGGCTCTCTATGCGGCTGGAAGAAACTTTCCCTATAGAACTTGGAGATGATTTGGCTACCTCCTCCACCGCCACTTTCACTGCCTCCAACTCCACATCCACCTCCATTTTTGATTTTTTTTATGTGATTTTAGCTTAAAAATTATTTTAAGTTATTTCCCTATTCCCATTTCTTTGTAGGACACTGGTCCGACTCTTACCCCCATTTTCCTTCCTTTTGCAGACCTCTAGGACTTGCCAGGACTTTGTTACAGCCATGTTTGTGCCTAAAAGTTTGGGTCCCCATTGATTTCAATGGGGTAAGGGGTCCGGGACAAAGTTTGGGTCAAGTCTGGTCCCGAACCCGGACTTTGTCCGGAAGTTTGGCCGAACCTGCAGAACCCGAACTTCCAGAGGTTTGATCAACTCTAAACATGATGGTTAAACAAGTGAAATAGTGGGGGGGAGACTGTCAGGAGGGGCGAATAACACTACCCCTGAGGCTCCGAAGCTGTCATGGGTGCTCCGCATATTAAAGGCGGGGGACCAGGGACAGGTAGTGGGGGAGCAAGTATTCCAATCTAGGGAACGCAGACAAACAGGGGACACTTCAAAAAATATGTCCAAACACTTAATACTTAGGGTTCCTGTAACAAGTAGAAGCAATAGGTGACCGTAGTCACGTCTGTTGGAGCCAAAAAAAACAACAAAACCACAAAAATAAATGTTTGTGGGACCGGAGATAAGGGGGGTACCCATTAGTCTACAGTGAGGGGGTGCAAGTTCTGTAGCTGGAAACTTCAGGAACATCAAACCGTTGCAACGGGAACAAGGAGAGAGTCAACGTAATGGCTAGGTGTCAGTAAAAGATGGCTTCAGATTGGGGGGTCAGTCCATAGAGTCCTCTTCTATCGCTGCTCCGTTGTCAAAGCGGCCTCTCTTATATAGGTTCTGCTGGGAAACTGTGGTATGGTGAGGAGCGGTGGTGGCTTTTTTGGGTGACCTCAAGGCAGAACGTCTGCGTGGGTTGTCCGTAATCTGAGTGCGGTTCAGGAGGCCCAAGTCTGATAGGGCGGTTTGTAAATCAGCAGCTGAGAGGCAGGTGTATTTTGCTTCCAAATGAGTGAAACAGACCAAGAAGGAGAAGCCCCAATGGTAAACTATTTTGTGCTGTTGAAGGGTTTGGAGCAGAGGTTTCAGGGTTTTCCTTTTGGCTATAGTGATGGGAGATAAGTCAGGGAAGAACTGGTAGGAGATCCCTGAAAGGATAGGGATTCCTTGCCCCTGGCTTGCTGCTAATAACTGTTCCTTTGTATGGTAGAAATTCTTTTGGGGAGCCAGTGCGCGGTGGATCCTGTCCATTTTCAGCCGCTCAACAAGAATGGCTCCTGGAAGAGTGACGTCATGGTAGAATGCAGGTAGAATGCAGGTCTATGATCCGTTCCGGGATTCCTCGGACTCTCATATTGGACCTTCTGGCCCTGTTTTCAAAATCCTCAAGCCTGGCTTGTAGCACTAGATTTTCTTCCTTTAAATTCTAAACCTCAGCTGTATTAGTTTGTACATTGCACTCCAGATCATCCACTCTGAACTCCAGTTTGGACGTTCTCAGGCCCAGCTCTCTGATCTCCTTAGTGAGCTTATCAGTAATATGATCTGACGTCTGCTTCAGGGCCTTCTGGAACATGGCTTCAAACTTTGAGAACATATCAGTTTGTTTCACAGTGTGTGCTGCCTGTGTCAGATTCCGATGCAGACTCACCGCTGTGTGGCAGTTGTAAAGACTGCTGTATCTGCTTGGTGGAGCGTGGTGTGCTCGGCTGTGCTGTTGGAGCCAGCGCCATCTTAGGTCCCGGCCGGGACAGGACGTCTCTGATGTTTCGTGACTGAAACTTCTGCTTGGCGGCTCCCAGGACCATTGTGCCTGATCCTCCTAGTGCTGCAGGGGTAGCGCTATGGTCGGGTGTTGTAAATGGAGCCCCGATCGTTCTGTGTCCGCAACTGTGTCTCTAGAAGGAGCGGAGCTTCACTCGGGCATTGCCGCTTGGTTCAGCTGCGTGCATGTGCCCCGGACTTGTGTCTCCTTTCATCCAAACCAACTATGTAACTTCCTGAGGACACCAAGTACAGTGAAACGTACATCGAATCGGTGACTCGTGACTTCCGCGTCCGATGTGACAAGCACCTTAGCCCAGAATTCAGAACGAGGCGTGGAGAGCACACCCTGACCATCCAATTTATTTTTTCGCACACACTTGAGATCCCTCAGTGCCAGGCGGGGCACAGGCTTTTGTGAGTGCAATATTTTGTGGTTTTATTTGTATCACCAGCTTTTAATAAATTTACCACACTATAAGTTCCTTTTTGTGTCCTGGGTGGAGTCACTTTCACAGCAACATTGCAGTGATTGGAGAGGACCCCTGGTGGATGCAGTTTTTTTGCTTTGGGGGATGAATCAAGCGCTTTTTGACCCCCTGTAATAAGGGGTCAAATATATCTGGTGAGTGGCCACCCCTTTCAGAGCACATTGTGGTGAAGCACTTTAAGAAACTAGATATTTACTGTTAGCATGTAGGTACTGAAAATAGTCACAATGGACTTTGTTGGCTACAAATGTGGTTTACATATGTACTATTTATTATATGTTTGTTTCATAGATGAATTTATGCACTGAGCACTTTCACTTTCTATGAATTATTCTATGCATATGCCACTTTATTAATTTTCTATGGGATATGATATAATTAGCATATTTGCACATATTAGCGCCATCACCTTTATTCCTTTGAACATATGTAACTATGATAAATGCTGGAGGATGTGTGGACAGAAGGGAGATATGCTCCATATATTTTGGAGCTGCCCCAAGCTGTCATACTACTGGAAGACAATTTTCCACCTACTCTCTGAAGTTGTCCAACTGGTAATACCCCCACAACCTAGCCTAGCACTTCTATCTCTTGAAATGGAACACTACCCAAAACAGCTTAGACATACCATGACTCATATATTAATGTTAGAGAGACTAATATTATCAGAAAATGGAAAAACCCTGACCCGCCTACTCTGTGGGATGTAGTGGATACACCCACGTACACTTCACCTACGAACAAATCTTAGCATTAAGGAACAAAATTAGGGATCATATCTCTCAAATGTGGTACCCATGGTTGATCTGGAATGGTTTCCCAGGAAAAGAGACTATTACAACTATTACTAATCCTTCCCAGGGATAAATGTCAAGGCTCGTGTTCCCTAATCTCCATGTTCAGGAGTTTTCTTGTTTTGACTCTCCTTGATGTGTAATAGTGTGCACAAATGAGGCGGACAAACCTATAAGCAACTAGGTATGTCTCCATCCTCAACACAGTTTAGCTCCCGAGGGGGTGAACAGGATGGTAGACAAAACCCTTTACCTCTACTCTATATCAAGTGTCAGGAAATCAATATAATGATAATGTTATGCACCTGTAATATCATTTTGTTAGCTCATTTGTACTTACAAATATGTTGATGCTTCTACAACCTCGCAATATTTGACAGATATTGTTTGTTTACTTACTTCTGTTCTATGTGAAAAACCTTAATAAAGAACTATTGAAACAAAAGAAGGTTATTCTCAATGAGGTGGTCCCTCAGCCAGTTGTAGACTAGATATTCAAGGAGTTTGGAGGCAAAAGCGAGTAAGGAGATGGTTTAAGGTTGTTAAGATTGGTGGGTTTCCAGCAAGGCAGTTAATGGCCTTTTTTCATCATAACTAGGTTACTAATACAGAACTACACTATCAGGGGATAAGCATAATTACAGTTAATGTGTTTATTAAAACATATGTTGCTCTAATGCATTCAGGTTGAAAGTTGTTTAAAATGAACATTGTAGGAAATGTCCATAGGTTGTAGCAGCTTAATTTCTTTAAATGGCCAATTCTCATGTTTTGGGTGTATCTTTAAGCAGAAATTTTTCATTTCACACATGTTTGACATATTATAACACATCTGTAGGGCTCTCTCAAAAAATGTGCATTCTTCTTGATGTTTTAGCTTTATACATAGCACAATTATCATAAAAGTAACTGACACTAATATATAATATATTTCATAAAAATATGATGTGCTTCTGAAAGAAACCAATACAAAGACCCTTAGGTATTCACATAATAAATATCACAAGTGATAGAAAAAGCAGATTTCTATATTTCAGCAGCACTACTGGTTCTTGCAAAGCCAAGCTTTATTATAGGTTGTGATACCTTTTTAATGAATCAACACGGGAGTTCCTCACAGATGATGTTACAGCATACAGAGCTCTGAGTGTCACTGGGGTCTCTTCTGTAACTATAAAATAACTGGAGGAATGTGTATGTTATTAAAAGCTCAGTGTTTGTGATTCACTGGGCAATGCTAGGGGTTAAAGTGTCACTTTCTGTCACAACTTCCATAAATGATAATGTTTAGTTAACCTTTACAATAGATGGGTAAATTGATATCTTGGTATAAAGTGGCAGAAATGTGGATCAAGCAGTTGGATGTAGTGGAAATAAAAAAAATATGTACATAATCTTTCTGTAGTGCAATTCATTTCAAAGGGTTATTAATGGAATTCATTTAAAATGTTAACTTAACTAGACAAATGTTTAAAATGTGTATTTGTGTATACTGTATTAGTGCTTTCTTGACTTATAGCTATTTGTGCTGTTTCACATCACTGTGCTGCAATTTGGCCTCAGCATGGGTATAACATGGCTGTACCTGTTGTTTTTCTGCATTTAACCCATGGTTTCCCAAATACTTTCTATTAGATTTAACATTTTGGTTCCTTTTCTGAAAGTGCACCAAAGATGCAGCATGTAAGACTTTTGGTTTGCTTCAAGAAAACACATCAAAAATGTGCAATGTAATATAGAGTCTATGAGAAACTGCAGGTTAAAGTGATTGTAAAGTTAGATAAAAAAAAAAAAAATAACAAACATGTCTATACTTACCTGCTCTGTGCAATGGAATTGCACAGAGCAGCCATGAACCTCCTCTTTTTGGGTCCCCTGTTGGCGCTTCTGGTCCCTCACCTTTGTCCAGAACCCTCAACGGAAACCACTTCCCATGGGGGCACTTGTGCGTGCTTGCACCTGAGCCCCGCTGCTGCGTCTATTGACACGGACAGTGGGACTCGGCCCCGCCCCCGCTTACCCATCACGGTCTTTGATTGACAGCACTGTCAGCTAATGGCTCCTGGTGCCCCAGCAAACCAACGAGACCGAGAAGTGAGAAGAGAGAAGAGCTGCAGAGGTGCACAGCGCTAGATCAAATGAGGGCTTCAGTAAGTAAAATAAGGGTGAGGGGGGATGCTGACACCTAAACATTTTTTACCTTAATGCAAGGAATGCATTTAGGTAAAAAATGTTTAGGCTTTACAACCACTTTAACAGCAAAACCACAGAGCAGCAGTGTGAAATTACTCCTAAATAGTTTCTAAGCTTTCAGGTTATAATACAAGTCTGAAAAAAAATACTCAATAATATTAGGCTGCATTTGCACTGTACACAAGTGGCTTTGAATGTGCAGTTGAACCAGGAGAATAAAGCAAGGATTTGCATAGCTCTGCACACTTCCCAAAAATGATGGGTATAATCTTTTCTTCTATGGATTTATGATGGAACGCTGGCAAAAGGCTAAAGATCCATATCAAAAGTTTCTTGATTAAAAGGCAAATACATCAGTGTAAGATCCTTAAGAGTAGGGACTGAGGTGAATGTACATTATATGTAAAGCACTGTGTAAATTGAAAGCTCCGTATAAATACCTGTAATAAATAAACAGCTAAATAAACACAGCAAAGAATCTAATGTATTTTCGTCACTAAGCCTTAGTCATAACTACTTGTCATTACTGTTATTCTCTATAAATACCCCCAGTCTATCAGGAAATGGGAGGAGAATGTAACACTTGATCTGTAGTCAGGGACCTTGTTAGGATTGTAAAAGACCTAGGGCTTCTTTGGGCAGCCCAAGGGTTGCAGTAATGTGGCGTATGTAGCATGCTATCGTGAGCAATGGGTGTGGCCAAATTGGGTTAACATTGAGATGGGCTTAAAGAGACATGGTTAAGTACAACCTCAGTTTCCTTGTACCTATAAAATTTTGATTACTGTGCCACAAACAGGCATTCACAACAGACATGTATAAACCTCAACAAAAATTGAAACACTTCAATTACATATGCTTTTGTACCCACTGAAAACAGACAGAGGGATAACACTTTTTCTGAGCCTAAGTACTTAATAGACAGGGACTGGTTGCCAACCAACAACTGCTGAGAAAATGAATGATTTGGTCAAAATATGTAATTTACAATGTAGTGTATTACATGCAGGAGTCTATAAGGCACATGGTGCTTGGCTCAGAAGCAGGTAATGCACAGAGTTAGGTACAAAGGCTAGGCACACAGTTAACCTTTGATCGCCACTGATGTTAGCCCTTTCCCAGCCAGTGTCATTTGCACAGTGGCAGTGTATACTTTTTAGCACTGATCACGGTATCCCCAAAAAGTGTCAAAAGTGTCAGTTCGTGTCAGAATGTCAACCGCAAAGTCGCAGTCCCGCTATAAGTCGCTGATCGCTGCCATTACTAGCAAAAATATCCCATAGTTTGTAGATGCTATAACTTTTACGCAAACCAATTAATATACGCTTTCTGGGTTTTTTTTACCAAAAATATGTAGCCGAATACATATTGGTCTAAATTTATGAAATAATCATTTTTTTTTTTTTTTTTTTTTTATTGGATATATTTTATAGCAGAAAGTAAAAAATATTGTTCTTTTTTTAAGTTGGCAGTCTTTTTGTGTTTTTAGCACAAAAAATAAAAATGCAGAGGTGATCAAATACCACCAAAAGAAAGCTCTATTTGTGGGAAAAAAGAAGATACATTTTATGGGGTACACCGTCGCATAACCACGCAATTGTCAGTTAGAGTAACGCAGTGCCGTATCGCAAAAATAGGAAAAAATTGTCTGGCTAATGAAGGGGGGTAAATCTTCCAAAGGTCAATTGGTTAAACCCTCATTTGGAAAATGTTGAAATTGTCTCTTAGTGCACTAATGCAAACTAAAAAAAATCCCATCTCTTGAGGAGTGCTACTGTAGTATATTCCTCTGAACATACCTGCCTGTGGTGACAGTGTTGGGTTAATTTATTAAGAAAGCCGGGAAGTAATGGTCACTCTACATTTAGTTACTCCTATTTAAACCAATTAAGACTTTAACTTGGCTAACATGTGAATTAAAAAGGGCGCTATTACAGGAGAATATACCTTTGTAAATACCAAATTCGCACATCTGCGAATTTGCAAGTCCCAATTGCTATCGAGTTTATTATATGGATCTGCACTGCAGCCATGATCACATGAATGTGAATAAAACATTTTTATGTGAGATGTGCTCTACCTCATGTGCATCAATTTATTTATATTAGTTAGTATTCCTAGTTTGTTTTGTTCTTTTGCTAACAAATGCAGTTATGAATGAGTATTACAGAGTAATGTCTGCTATTCTGTAAAGTTACATGTATTGAACATTTACAGTTACATATCTGTTATATATATTTTTTTATGTTAATTTCAGTTTTTTATGAGGTTATAAAGCAGTAATTATTTATGTTCAATCTTTAATCATACTGCACTATTATGCAGGTCTCAGCATACTTAGCACAATGGCTTGGTGGTGTGCATTGATGTTTCCAAAGCACTCAGGTTATGAGTTCAAATCCCAGCAAACCTACCACCCACCTAAGGTAGCTGTGTTAATTTTTCCAGTGCACAAGCGAATTAAAACAAAAAAACAATGGTGGATGTACATCGCGGGACACTTTTTTTTCTTTTTTAATAAAAGAATTGTCAAAAACTGTCTCTTCTAGTTTTTACATTTTGGCACTTTTTGGGTGAATGGGTAAGGGTACAATGGAACCGATACCCATTTACATAGGGGGGCCAGGATCTGGGGCCCCCCTTGTTAAAGAGGGCTTACAGATTCTGATAAGCCCCCCTGCCTGCAGACCCCGAGAACCACAGCCCAGGCTTGTCGGGAAGAGGTCCTTGTCCCCATCAACCACACTGCAATTTTTTTTGTTAATTTTGGGGTTCCCCTTAAAATGTATACCAGATCCTTAGGATCCTGGTATGGACTGGGGGGACCCCACGTCATTTTTTTCTTTATTTTTTAATAACCGGGTGCCGGCAATAGTAACCATGGGTCATATTAAATGGGATTTTTTTGTTTAGAAATGTCAGTTTTGCTGTAGCATGTTCTGTATATGCTACAAATGCTCCACTTTACAGGCACATTAAGGGTAGCCCCCAGGTACAATATTTAAAGGATTTTTTCATTTTCACTGTTGCATTTTAAGCATAATTATAATCACTGCTCCTGAAAAAAATGTTCATTTTTTAAAAAATGTTTTCTTTTTTTTTGTTGCTTAGAGAGAATTTAGTTGACATATTTTATGGTTTACCTAGTCCACAAAAGAATTATTAGAGCCCTGAAATTCAGCTTTGGAGCAGGGTTGTTGTTTTTTTTTGGTTTTTCTTCCCCCTACCCCTATTACACTTTCTACTCAAGGACTTGCATGTGTGCACGACCAAATACTTTTCTATGCAACTAAATTTAATGAAGATTTGAAGGGGTATGAATAGTTTGCACTTATAAAATATGTATTTAGAGTCTGCAAAAGTCAAACAAAGCAAAACAGAATCAACTTTTTATTTTGACATTGATAGAGACATTTGGTACATTAATGTACTTGGGGATAAAAATAAAGGCATGGAAATGATGCTCCAGCATTTGACATTATAGTTAGAAGGACCCTGCTCAAAAGAGCTTACAATCTACAAGGGTAGGACACGGAAAATTAGACTGCATGTACGCTGCATCTCTGTGGTTTCTAAAAGTCCTATGTCCCAGGGGTGCAATAAGTTAATCAATGCAGATGTACTATGGAAGGCTGGAGAATAAGGATGGGTTTGATGTTCAAGCCGAACATAAGTTCGTCTCGAACATCGGGTGTTTACCCCTTCTGCAAACAGCGAAATTTATGGGGCGTTTGTGGCAAGTTCGCCTGCCACGTCACGCCCCATAATGCACTGCGCGGTCATGGGGAAATGTCGCCCGCTGATTGGCCAAAGCATTCAAATAACCTGCATGCTTTGGCCAATCACAGCGCGCTCTGCTGTGAGAGCCATGATTGGCTCAATCATGGCTCAGGGGGCTAAGTGCACGCCCCACACTATATAAGGCAGCTTACACAGTGGCCTTATATAGTATATAATAACGGAGATAGAGAGAGGTTAGGTGGTTTAGTTAGTGGCAGCAGTGTAAGAATATATATATATATATAAAGTAAAAAAAATACAGTATCTCACAAAAGTGAGTACACCCCTCACATTTTTGTAAATATTTTATTATATATTTTCATGTGACAACACTGAAGAAATGACACTTTGCTACAATGTAAAGTAGAGAGTGTATAGCTTGTATAACAGTGTAAATTTGCTGTCTCCTCAAAATAACTCAACACAGAGCCATTAATGTCTAAACCTCTGGCAACAAAAGTGAGTACACCCTAAGTGAAAATGTCCAAATTGGGATAAATTAGCCATTTTTCCTCCCCAGTGTCATGTGACTCATTAGTGTTACAAGGTCTCAGGTGTGAATGGGGAGCAGGTGTGTTATATTTGGTGTTATCACTCTCACTCTTTCATACTGGTCACTGGAAGTTCAACATGGCATGTCATGGCAAAGAACTCTCTATGGATCTGAAAAAAAAAATTGTTGATCTACATAAAGAGGACCTAGGCTATATGAAGATTGCCAAGACCCTGAAACTGAGCTGTGCCATGGTGGCTAAGACCATACAGCGGTCTAACAGGACAGGTTCCAGTCAGAACAGGCCTCACCATGGTCGACGTTGATCATTTGGAAAAACTAAACAACACACAAAATTGTGACTTGTTTAAATTTACATCAGCAATGTTATTGTTTGTGGTTTGTGAAGACAACTGTGTGAGTTTTGGTAAAGATTTTTGTTAGATGGATAGCAGCAAGTAAGAGAGACAGAGAAAAATATATTTTACCAAAACATGAAAACATTACACATCATTAGATACATATAAATATAAAGTGCTTAGTGTTGATAGAAATATTAATAATAATTGGAGATGAAAATTGTTATTAAAAATTAAAAAAATGTGTATATAAATAAACAAGAAAAATGTAGAGTGCCTTTTTGTGTCCTAATTAATGATATTATCCTGTAACCGTTGTATTGAAGTTCCGATTTTGTGTACCCCAGTGCTATATAAGATACCATATACACATAAATACATAAACACTGCTGAAAAAATGTGTGAAAAAAGCTGAGAATGACTGGTATTGATACAATCAACATTCAACAAGTGTCCATAGAGTGAAGTCCATAAACTTTTCTTTGTGCATCACACGTGCTCCCCTATCACCACCCTGCTTACCGGACAGCGCCACCCCACACAGGGGTAAAGCGCAGAGGCGCCTGTCTAGGCAGGTATTTCCGGGGTCCTGTGAGTTGTTGCTGCTTCCCGATGGTCCGTCTTATCTTTCAGGTTTATGGTTGAATCCACACTGTGTTTAATCCAAGTCCGATGTCCTGATGCTAATGTAGGAAGGAGAGTCCATGGGCCCATAGACTGTGCAATCATTCCAATGATGAACCTCTACTCAAGGGTCAAAGCTGAGCATTTTTCTTGTTTATTTATATACACATTTTTGATTTTAATTTTTAATAACAATTTTCATCTCCAATTATTATTAATATTTCTATCAACACTAAGCACTTTATATTTATATGTATCTAAAAATAGTTGTTTGTAAATAAACAAAAACAAAATGATAAGCCTACTGTGGCCCCTTTCACACTGGGGCGTTATTACAGCGGTAAAGCGCTAAAATTACCGCTGCAATAACGCTCTAAATACTATTTTCATGCATCTCTATGGATGCTTTCAGACTGAGGCGTTGCGCTAGCGCAGCGCTGAAGAAAATCATGCAAGCATGATTTTTCAGGAATGTGGGGAGCGGTGTATTCACCGCTCCTCCACCGCTCCTGCCATTAAATTGAATGGGCAGCGCTCCCGTAGCGGCTGTACACCGCTCCGGGAGCGCCGAGCGCCAGCACTTTTAACCCCTGTTTAACCCACTGTGGATCATATTACACTGCACTTGTACTGTGTTTCAATGGGGAGAACAGTAACAACAGCCAATGAAGGAGGCTTTTACAAGAAGCATGCACTAGAAGGATTCCTGGGAGCAGAGGTGCCTGATGGGGGATGCTATTTAAGCAGAGGCTGAGGCCTGACACAGTTTCTCTCTAGACAGCAGTGATCAATTACACTGGACCCTGTGTGCCTTGTCAGGGGAGTTGCGGCCTACTCACACAGACCATGCGGTCTGCAGCTACACAGAGCTCCAGCAGATGATCTAGGAGACCAGCCCTGCTATCAGTGTGTTACTGAGACCTGTGGGCAGCTGGAGCGATCAATCTGAGAGAACTGCAGAGAGAGGCGGTGGAGGCCAGGAATTGCCATTACAGCCATAGAGAGGAGAGCTCATCATCATCCCTCAAGGTGGCATCCTATGCACCATCTGTTCCGGTGGGTGAGCGGGTGAATCCCAATCAATTAAAACATCCTGTGTAGGTTGCCCTGTTCTTTAACTGTGCTGTCATTTGAGGAAACAAAGAGGCCTATTCACCTTTCCTGGAGCTGAACAACAAACACATTCCTCTGTGCTTTCTATCAGTCTGCTGACATTTGTAGTTCCACAAGTTAAAATTCTGCAAGGCATAGGGGCGTCGTCTGATGCCGAGCCGGACGGTCGCATAACTCCGGAGCTCCGACTGCATACGGACCTAGCGGCTCACAGCAATGGCCCAAGAAGGCACAAATCACCCGACACAGACTCCGCATCAGTGGGGAACCAGCCACGAAATGTCCAAGAAGAAGAAAGACAAGAGGCAAACCGCACAGATTGACAGACTTTTTCTCACCAGAGCGCACAGAAGGTAGGCAAGATGGCGGCGAGGCCTACTCACCCCGGGCCTCGCCGCAGCACAACAACCCCACATACAGAGCCATCCAGGGGGACGAGGAGATAGCAATAAACGGGAGACATTCCCGCCCGTCCACACCATCGTCTCGTAGCCCGGCCAAATCAAAAATCAGGCTGGATGGAGGTGGATGCAGCCCATCCCTGCACATGGCAGCAGACTCCGGGGATGACACAAGGGACTAACCCGATTCAATAGAATCATTCCCCACTCAAAACCTACCTGTGCTAGATACTGTCCTAAAAGAAATGCTCCTCTCACTGAGAAGTACAATACACACAGACATAGTGTCATGTATGCATAAATTCAATCAAGACATACAAGTAGTGGAAAATAGAGTGGAACACATAGAAGGAAAGATGGGAGAGTATGCTACCACAATAAATGACCTAGTTGACGCACATGATGAAAAAGAGAGAGAAATGGAGTGGATAAAAGCCAAATTAGCTGACATAGAGGACCGCGGGAGAAGAAATAATTTAAAAATCAGGGGCATACCTGAAACGATCCCCCAAACTGAGCTACGCACCTATGCTACCTCTATGTTTAAGGCAATCCTCCCAGACCTGTCTGACTTAGATGTCACCATAGACCGCATACACAGGCTGCCAAAACCAACACATCTCCCAGAACAGATCCCAAGAGATGTGATCCTACGCCTCCACTACTACCATATCAAAGAGAACCTTATGTCTGCTATGAGGAAGAGAGATCTGCTACCCCAACAATACCAGGACTTACAATTTTTTGCTGACCTTTCACAATACACGCTGCAGAAGCGAAAAATTTTGATCACAGTGACTAAAGCATTAAGAAATCATAAACTGATATATCGCTGGGGATACCCCTCTAAGCTTACAGTCACCAAAGATGGTCGGGAGTACACCATAAACACACTAGAAAAAGGTCTATCCCTTTTAAAAAACTGGGGTATTATTGCAGACATCCCAGAGGATCGCAACACTCCTACTCCTCTGCAACAAAACACACCAGAATGGAAGACGGTTAATGCAGGGAATGCTAAATCCCACAAATGAGTATGCCTGGGTGCACATACTCTACAACCATGTCCCTACTCTATGAGCTGATATTGCGAACTTAACCCCCCTACCATTTTGCAGCTTAAAGCTGCTCCAAATCTTCTCTGCTTTCTATGGCGTGTTCCCGCCAATGTTAACTATGTTTCAACGAAGACATAATAACTGTTCTGTTCTTTTTCTTTTACTTGTTTTGTTTCTATTGTCTAATGCTGGAGATAACCAGAACGAACCTGAGATGCTCCTAGGAACCTGCAGGACCCTCACCCTCAACCCACAAGATTTAATACCGCTTGAAGATGCCATAACCCATATTTCAGAATTCAATTCTTCCACAGTGAGTACTGTTTATTCATCTATAACAAACCAGAACATATACATGCAATACACAATTGTGTCACCAGAGGGAGCCTTGGATCCATCGGTGGAACCAACGCTCAATACTATAACAGATATACAAAACAAAAATGGAAATCACAATCTTAACAATTAACGCCAAGGGTCTAAACCACCCGGCCAAACGGAAATCACTGTGGAAAGAAGCCCTGCAACAGAAATGTGATATACTTTGCACGCAAGAAACGCACTTAAGTAAAAAATCTCCACCATTGTGCACTCATAAGAACTTCCCCAACATATTTGCAGCTAACACGGATACTAAAACCAAAGGGGTCATGACAGCAATTAGAGACTCAGTTGCATTTACTCTCCATGAACAGGTTGCTGACCCTCAAGGACGATATTTAATTCTTGTTTGTGATCTAAACTCGGTAACTTATACCCTAGTCAATGCATATTTTCCAAACCAACATCAACTACGTTTTTTCCATGGTCTGATGGCGAAAGTCCGCCGTCACCAAATGGGGCGTCTGGTCATGTGTGGAGATTACAACATTATTCTGGAACCATCCTTAGACTCCAGTTCTAAACCGAAAAGATGTGCCCCCACACTTCAACCAGCTCTGTACAAACACTCCCTCTTTGACGCTTGGCGTTGTCTCCATGCGGAAGAGAGAGACTACACATTCTTCTCACCTCCTCACCACACCTATACCAGAATAGACTTATTCTTAGTCGACCAACAAACCCTCCTTAAAATCAAAAGATCTACAATCAACACTATAACATGGTCAGATCACGCTTCCGTGACCATGACCATAGAAGATACAACAGCTTCATCACCTAACTCCATATGGAGATTGAACACTTATATTTTGCATCAGGGAAAGTATAATGCTATTTTGAGATCTAAACTGAGTGAGTTCTTTGCTGACAACCTTTCATCGGTTCAGAGCCCATTCATACTGTGGAATGCCCACAAGGCGTTCATGAGGGGGAACTTGATACAGCTGTGTGCAAGGGACAAGAGGCAGAGGCAGCAGCACATTAAAACAATCACAGAGGAACTACAAAAACTAGAATCCCTGAACAAAATCAAACCAAAATTTGATACAACTGAAAAAATATCCATCTCCGTCACGAACTTAGACTATCCCTTTTAGGTTTTGAAAAATATAATAAGCGCCTTAAGATGAACTACTACGCTAACGGGAACAAAGCAGGAAAAATGCTAGCACATAAGATCAAAGGCCACAGGTTTAAATCCAAAATTCCGTTTATCATACACCCCAGCACTAAACAAAAAGAATATCATCCTCAAAAAATAGCGGATGCTTTCAGCCATTATTATAGTTCACTTTATAATCTAAAAAACGATGAATCTACCTACCAACCCACACAGGAGATGATCAATAAATTTTTATCCGCACTAGACATTCTTAAACTCACAGAGGAACAATTACAAAAAGTAAACCAACCTTTCACATCAGAGGAGATTTCAGTAGTTATAGAATCACTTCCATTCAATAAATCCCCAGGACCAGATGGATTTGGGGGAGAGTATTATAAGGTTTTTAAAGAATTATTAATACCCCATCTAAGCAATGTATTCGAAACCGCTGCTGCCTCATCCTCATTCCCGCATGAAATGTTGGAAGCACTTATTGTAACTTTACCCAAACCGGGGAAGGACCCAACCTCGCCTATGAACTTCAGACCGATTTCATTACTGAATATTGATGTAAAAATTTATGCAAAACTGATAGCTATGCGCCTAATTGACATTATGCCCTCAGTTATACACCCAGATCAAACTGGATTCACTAAATCAAGACAAACCTCAGACGCTACTCGTAGGTTGATTAACATTATACATTTAGCTGAAACCCAGGGGAAGCCTTCTCTGCTTCTGGCCTTGGATGCAGAGAAGGCTTTTGATAGAGTTCACTGGTTGTACTTAACTAGAACATTGGAGTCCTTTGGATTCTCAGGTCATATCCTTAAGGCAATAATGGCCCTATACTCAAATCCAGAGTTTATACAAACGGCACCCTTTCGGCACCTTTTCATATATCCAATGGCACCAGACAGGGGTGCCCTTTGTCGCCCTTAATATTCAATCTATTGATTGAACCACTTGCGATTCACATCAGAACACATCCCTGAATTAAGGGCTTTCCAACCCCCTCATCCACACATCTGATAAGTCTATTTGCAGACGACATCATATTGGTTCTTACTGAGGTTCGGTCCTCCCTGGCAGAAGTTCACCAAGTTTTACAACTGTTTAACAAATTGTCCTACTACAAAGTGAATGAAAGTAAATCTTACATAATGGGCTTAGGTATTGATAAAGATACTGAGATAGAATTTAAATCAAAGTTCCCATATACCTGGAGCGAAGAGGGCATTAAATACCTAGGGATCACCCTCACTCCCCACACCTCCAATCTAGTAGAAACCAACTACAATGCATTTTTACGCGAACTAAAGTCCAAGTTGCAAGATTTAAATAAAACAGAACTGTCCTGGTTGGGACGCTTAGCAGCATTTAAAATGCTTATACTACCTCAATTCTTGTACCTATTCAGAGCTATGCCAATCCCTGTGTCAGACCAATTTTTCTCCAGAGCTCAAGCTCTATTAAATAGTTATTTATGGCAGGGAAGGAGGGATAGATGTGCATTCAAAAAATTGATTAAGATTAAAGCCATGGGGGGTATAGGACACGTAGTATTAAAAGATTACCATACTGCTGCTATATTAGCACAACTCAAACAATGGTTCATAAATGAACAAATCCCGAGATGGATTGACCTAGAATTAGCGCAAAGTCCAACTAGGAACCTGTCCAATTTATTATTAACCAGCAAACTTATCACCCATAAATTGTACAAATTCTCCCCCACTATAACGGCCTCCCTACAAGCATGGAAAGACATGATAAATACCCCTCCCGAGTCGACCGACACAGCTACAATAGATTTACCCATATCTGCTTTAAACCTGCTAATCCCTGATCTAAATGTATCACACTGGATAACCAAGGGTATAAATACAGTAGAGGATGTTAAAATAGGCCCGACAACCAAAACATTCAGAGCAATCCAAATAGAATACGGATTACAGGATAGCGACTTTTATAGATACTCTCAAATAACCCACCATTTGAAATCACTCCCTAGCACCTCTACTATTCTATCACGGAAAATCAAAACATATTTTCTGAATCAGAACTCCAAACTAAAGGGGATCTCTCTCTTCTATACCTTCTTAAATCATAAAACAATGTTCATTAAATCTTGGTCAATGTTGAAATGGGAAACAGACCTTAACTTCAACTATACAGAAAATCAATGGACCCAAGCCTTAGACATAACATATAGATCTACCAAAAATGCCACCTTATGGGAACTCACACAAAAATTAGTTTCGAGATGGTATCTTACACCATCCAGGATGGCGAGTTTCACCAGTGAAATCTCCCCGTCCTGTTGGGGCATAGAGGTACACTGCATCACATTTTCTGGGAATGCCCTATCATAAGCAAATTTTGGGCAGAAATATCTGACATTATAAATCGGATCGTTGGTATACAACTTAACATGAGCTCTGAAATGGCAATTCTTTCTCTGGGTATTGAATCAATACCTTTCATCCACAGACACGTAATATCGCATCTTCTCTTAAGCGCTAGACTAGTAATTGCCAGACATTGGAGGAAGAAAGAACCCCCCACGACACGGGAAGTTATTCAAACTACCAACACACACATCACTTACGAAAAGATGTTTGCATACTCTCAGGGAAACTATAAAATTGCACAAACTAGATGGGAACCTTGGATTGATTGGTACTCTTCCTACGTGAAGAGCTCTTAGGATCTTGCGTGGGTCTAGTGGGTAGAAGTTACCTTAGGTCGGCCAAAGTCTGGTCTCTCATGATTTATATGTTATTAGCATCTCCAGAACTTCCTATGTTATTGTTTAAAATATCCTACTGTTTAACTCTTTATAATTTAAGAGGTTTCAACGTGATGAATCTGATATGCTGATGTTGGGGGGATGTCCTGGACCGCAACAAAGGTAACATCTGATTTAGTACACGCATTGATAATTAACCGAAGTTATAGCAATACTGACAACACTTAATTAGTAAATAGAGATGTCTCCCAGCCCGCCACAGTATGCTCCCAAAGGGGTGGGGGCTGAAGGTGACAGATTCAATTCATAAACCACGCTTAAACTTGGGATTGGGTGTTCCGGGGCTCCCCCCTATAGCGAAGCAATTTGGGAAGAGTTTCCTCTAACCTTTAATTCAAATGTTTGTATTAATCAACATGTTATAAACATTTATATGGAACTTCTAACAAGATGCTAAAATGTTTGTAACTAATTTACTTGCATTGAAACCTAATAAAAAACTATTGAACGAAAATTCTGCAAGGCAGTGATCACTGTGAAGAATTAATATTGTGTACACTGAAGAAGTTATTTTCTTTTGATAATATTACATACCTTGTAATCAAATCTTATCTTATTCGTCAGTTGTTGCTGCCAGTCTTTTGTTTTTTCCTATTAATGTCTCCAAGCTAGCTGAAGATACCTTTTCACAGCCAATCCAGTAATATTGGGCATTGTTACTCCTAAATACCTCTCCTCACTTAATAAGCACATAGACTATAGTGCTTAAAGGTTACCTTTATATTCACCAAAGAAGTCTCTGTAGAGCAGGTTGAATATTTCTATATTATTTGTGATTTTGTTTGGGATTATAATACACAGTTTTGCTGTTCCATGCAGGGGAGCTGAAGAGAGGGGTTTGACACAACAGAGTTGTCATTGCCCTGCTCTTTTATGCTCTCCTTCTATGGGCAGAACATACCAGGGTTAAAACTATTTTCTTGGAGGGGGGGCGTGGCCGGCAGCGATCGGAGATGGCTGCGTGAGAGGAGAGCTCCGTGTACATCCACCTCCAAACAGCAACAACAAGTGACGCTGAAAGGCTTTTTGAGGAGGATTCACTCATCCACCCTAGCTGACATCACCCTGAGGCAAAATGAGCAAGAGGAAGACGGAGCACAGTCCCAGAAAGCTCACTGACTTCTTCGAAGCTGTGAGCACTCCTAGGCCCCAAGATGGCACCGTGGCCTCCGGATCCAGGCGAGGTTGGAGCAGCGGAAACTCCACTCAACACTATCATGCTCTCTCCCCGGGACACAGCAGCAGATCCTCCCCAGGAGCATCTCCCATACAGAGCCCCCAAAAATTGTCACAGAAGCGATATTCATCCCACACATATCCAGGTGAGCTGGGGGAACATAAATCATCTCATGACAGCACAAGGGAATTCATAGAACAAATACATGATTTCCCCACGATGGGCCAGCCACCATGATGAAAGATATGCTAGTGACATTAAGATCGCTGCACAAAGACATAATGGAATGTGTGACTAAAATTAAAACTGAAGTCTCTGCTTAAGGGGAGAGGGTGAGCCATGCAGAGGACAAGAGGGGGGAGTTTGCGGCTGCACATAATGAACTAGTCGATGCATATAATGGGACAGTGGAAGATATACAGACTATAAAATTGCAGAATTAGAAGACCATTCGAGATGGAATAACGTCAAACTACGGGGGGTGGCTGAGTCTTCGCGAGAAACTTCGCGAGAAGTTTGGCATATAATTTAAGAGATAGGGCAGAAATTGGCAGGCGTGTCATGGTTTTTCCCAGGCTTAGCGAGGGTGACGATATGCGCTTTTAGCATTTCTGGGGGGAAGGTCGCTTTTTGAGCCGCGGCTGTAAAAACAGCATTTAAGTAAGGGGTCAGTTTATTTTGAAACGTTTGGTAGTATTCACACATGAACCCATCGGACCCTGGGGATTTACCAGACGGCATTGATTTTATTACTTTTGTAATTTCCGAATTGGTAAAGGGACGACTTAAAGATTCTAGCTCTAAAGGGGTGACAGAAGGGAGGTTTAGTTCCTCTAAAAAAGTGATTATTGCTTCAGTTGTAGGTTGCGGGGTGGAGACGTCCTCTTTCAGATTGTATAAAGACCCATAGTAGTCCGCAAATGCATCTGCAATTTGCTTAGGATTGGTCAACTTTTGTTTAGTAATTGGGTGAAATAAGAACGGTATTCTGGATTTCGTTCTCTGATTTTTAAGTCTTGATGCTAGGAATTTACCTGCCCTGTTATGGGAAGAGTAGTACTTTAATTTAAGGAGATTAAGGAGGGAGGCGTGGTTCTCCTGCAGCAAGGTTCGGAGCTCCATACGCAGCTCAGCTATTTTAATGGCATTACAGGTGTTGGGGTTGTCTTTATTTAGTCTCTCTAGGTCACGGAGATCAGACAGGACTTTTTGCATCCTGGCAGAGCTCCGTTTTTTAATTTGTGCTCCCAGTTGTATCATGACTCCTCTTACATAAGCCTTATGGGCGTTCCACAAATTGAATATATTCCCACTTGGTGATTCATTATTGGCAAAGAAATCTTCTATATGATTTGTGATGGCTTCACTAGTGGCAGGATCATTGAGGAGTTTAGTGTTACATCTCCATATGAAGGCGGAGCAGGGAGAGTTCCTCTCAGAAATCGTGATAGTTACTGCTGCGTGGTCAGACCACGTGATATCAGCGATTTCCGAGTGGGACACCCGCTGCAGCAGCCATTTGTCCACAAGGATTAAGTCGATTCTAGAGTAGGAATTGAATCTAGGGGAATGATACGTGTAGTCCCTTTCCGAAGCATGTAGAGATCTCCATGCATCATACATTTCCTCTCTGAACAAAAGATTGGCAAGGGAGTATGTTCTGGTTTTCCTGGCTGTTGTGCATCTATAGATGGGTCGACAACTAGGTTAAAATCACCACATACTATAAGATTGCCTTTTTTATGCTGGTTAATACATTTAAATAGTCTACAATAGAAAGAGCCATGACCCGTGTTCGGGGCATACACTCCCACTATCGTGTAAAGCTTTCCATTTATAGTACCTACTATAATAACATACCGTCCATTAGAGTCCATCTTTGAGAAATGTAGCTGAAAGGAAATAGAGTTTTTAATGGCTATGAATATGCCAAGCTTTTTCACTGTGTACTCTGAAGAGAAAATAAAGGGAAAGTTTTTTTGTTGGAATCTTGGAACGTCCAATGTTTTAAAATGGGTTTCCTCTGTGACTACTATATCAGCATGTAGCGTGGAGGCTTCTTTCCAAAGGGAAGAACGTTTTACTGGATGTTTCAAGCCTCGAGCATTTATGGTCATTAGTTTGATTGACATTTGTGTCTAGTTCAGTCTTGATGTAAGGGGTCTCCTTCATATAGGAGCTCCTTAACGTATACTTAGTTTTGTGAAGAAGGATGATTGGTGCTGATTGAGGTCTTCTCTGGGTCTCTGGTATAAGATTGTTGTGGTAGATTAACCGTTGAAGAACCGTTGGTAGAAGGGTGTTTACATTCAGTAACAGCATATGCCAACAAGTAAGAGGTATGAAAAACATATTGATCCAAAACTGGGTATAAAAAGGGTTCAACATAGAACGCGGTGCAGGTAAACTGCGTATCAGTGGGGGAAAGGGTGTCAGCTCGGTATCCATAGAAACATTGCTGACTACAGCTTGGAAAGTGGCTTGGCAGGTTTGAGTTCAAGTGTAGTTACCCTTAGGGTGTCTAGCCCTACTTTCTTTTTATTTGTTACTCTGTTCCATTCCCATGAGGGCTTGGTGATTGGTCGTGCTGGCGAGGGCATTGGAGGGTTTTCTGGTATTATTTTCCACTCTTTAAGTTTTTGCAGTCCTTCTTGAAGAGTTGTTATGACGAAGATAGAGCCTTCTCTTGTGACTTTAAGGGTGGCAGGGTACTTCCATTGATAGAGTATTTCATGGTTGCGTAAAGCTTTTGTGATGGAAATTAGGTTTTTGCGTTTCTGGAGGGTGTGCGGACAGGTCTGGTAGAACTTGTATGGATGCTGCGCGCTCCAGGAGATGTGACTTTTTGCGGAAGGCAGTAAGTATTGTCTCCTTGGCTTGGAAGTAATTCATCCTCAAAAGCACATCTCTGGGAATCTCTTCCGGAAGAAACGATGGTTTGGGGATTCTATGTATTCTGTCTATTGTTAAGTCTGTATTTGTTAGTGCTGGAGCAGCTGCTTGAAATAAGTCCCTAATGAAGTGGGATAGTTGAGCGGGCTGCACCGATTCGGGAATTCCTCTTAATTTTAAATTATTTTGTCTGGAGCGGTCCTCCAGGTCGGTTACTTTGGATTTCAGCCAATCTATCTCTTCTGAGTGGGTCGCATGTGCATCCACTAAGTCCACGCATGTACCCATAGTCTCTTCCAGTTGGCCTACCCTTTCACCGATGTCGCGTACTTCCGATGTATATTGTTTAAAGCATGCTAGCATGTCGGCTTGTAAGGACGAATGTAAGGACAGTAACATGTCCTTCATCATGGTATCTGACATTGGTTGGTCAGCGGTCGGAAATGATGCTATGGGGTCTGGATTTTGGTCGGCCACTGGTGTGGCATTGATACTAATCTCCATACACGGTTCATCTGTATTGTCCATATCCCTGCCCCATCGTGGGCGAGATTTCGCTGGGCTTTGCAACTCTGGTGTATCTGGGACTGGTGTCTCTACCATCCTATCATCTGGGAACATGAAAGTAGTGGCAGCTATAGGGCCTTCTTTAGTTGACGGAGTTTGACTGATGCCGTTGTCTTGTTGTGCCTCTTTCGTCAACCGTGGGAAGAACCCAGGCATTTTCTGAAGCTGAGAGTCCTCTCTTCATCTGCGAGACATTCTTATGACTACAAATTGTTAGATACCTCTGTTGCAGGTTGATGCCCTGGGGCCTGTTATGATGCCGCACTTCCAAGCTGCAGGTCTTGGCTCAGTGGTTAAACATGCATAACAGTCAGTGAGTGCCTCTATTGAGCTGACTTATTATGTAAGTGAGGATGGTTCTCGGTGGACTTGGTACACCACTTACTGGTTAGAGATGATATAATAGTGGGCTGGGTGTACCAAGATGGCCGCCATACAGGCGACTTGCGAGGTGCAGGCCTTCAAATAAATCACTGCTTCTGCAGAAGATGAGGGTTTCTAGGGATGTGCTGCCACTATTGAGTTTGCTGCTTCTTAGTTTCAGCCCTTTCCCTTCTTGTCTCTTACAGTCTGAACGTGTGGACCACAAGATGGCGGCCGTACTGGAATGACTTGGCCGAGGGTGAAGCCGGGGCTTAATTTTTGGATCCGGCCGCTGATCGTGTGCGGAGTTCCGCTTCTTTGGGGTTATATTCATCCTCTAGGAGTTAGATGGACCCTGGATGGACTCCCCTAGGTGGGGGTGGGCTTAGGATAGGTGATGGCCTACCTGAACGGAGCTTGGGTGCCTCAGCCTTATTCTCGCTCCCTCAGGAGTTTAAAAATTCCCAATTCCCTTCTTGACAGGTGGCAGGGTATGCTGGGGACCTGGATTAGTGGTTTTGGGTGGCTCACCTTCCCCCTAAGTAGAGGATGGCTGTGGATTGTTCTCTGAATGCCTGGAGCTCTCGTCACGTGTTGCTACCTCTCCTACCAATTAAATATTTTTGTGGTGTGCCCATAAGGCATATAGTAGGTGATTGCTGATTCAGGTTGCTGCTAGGGAAAAGAAGCAGAAGGCTAATACTCTCACCGTTTTACTAGCAAATCTCAAGTTATTAGAATTGCAAAATAAACATAACCCTACTCCTACAATTCAGGATGAACTCCTTAAATGTAGACAACAATTAAGATTAGCTCTAATATCAGAACATGATTTGTCACTAAAGCACCTTAAAGCCCTGTACTATGCGCATGGCAATAAAGCTGGTAGCTCCTAGCCCACCATTTGCGTAGACGCCAATGAAACGCTAAACTCGGCTCCATTACAGACCCACATAGTGGGAACTTAGTACAATAAATATAAATGATTTCCCGCGCTGGGATAAACACTAAGAGTATATAAGGTAATAAAAGCAAGACTGCTGCCCTCCAGGACCTTCCCTCCACGAGGGAAGTGATAGTAATAAGAGAGAAAACAGGAAATGGGGCTGTCTTATGTAATATGCAAACAGGATAAACTAATCAGATTAATGGGCAGATCATATGTTAGAAACCATGGATTCAATATGTTGCTTTCATTCGTGCTTCAACTAAGATATCTTTGTAATATTTGTGAACCAAAGTGCTAATGTGCTTAATGTGTTATATTAATAAATAATCTGAGAAACTTCAGTAATAAATATAAACCCAAAGTGCCAATGTGCTTGTAGTGTGAAATTAATAAATGGTTATGGTTATTGGTCCGTAATTGTCCATAAAAGTCAGTAAAAATCTGTAAATAGTGTTCTTAATGACCCAACCAGAGGGTTTTTTTTCACCTCTTCAAACCGTGAAAAACTCCAAAGGAAAAGATGTGTATGGAGTGTTGTGTATCCAAAACAAAATAGTGGACCAATTCCGTAGTCTGTAAAAATCTGTGAATGTCCGTAAAAGTCCGTAAGGAAAGGTAAGTTAAAAAATAAGTTATAAATTATACATGATCCATAAGTGTCCAAATGCATACAAAACAATATGTATTATCATACAGGAGAATTAAGTTGAAAACGATGGCTTGATATGGAACCAATTAGTATCATCCAGATATTGCTGTTAGAAAATGAAGTGACTTTTGTGCTCTTCCTATATCCACAAAGAACGAAAGAAGGTGACTTCCACTCGAGCGCCCCACATGTGCCCGCACTTACCAGATTTTTCCCTACCCCTGCAGGGGTAACACGCCTTTGGTAAATTGGGTCTTTTCCAGCTGGCTTCAGATCCAGGTGTCCTGTTGTAGCTTCCACTCCCCGTTGGTTCCTTCCTTGGGGCCCTGGGTCTCCCCTCCACTCGAATGGCCTCGGATGCGGATGTGGAAAAAACACAGAAGTATCCCCGATAGTGTAGTATTGTAAAATTCCGAACTCTGGTTTATTTAAAAAGGTTAAAAAACATGCAAACAGTGTTCAAACAGTTTACATCCAAAAGCAAGTGCAAAGTAATGCAGGCTCTACCTGCTTGAGGAAGGTTAGATCCCCTTCCTCCTCACAGACTCTGCGTTCTACCACGAGGAACCAACTTGCCCGGATGTGACGCAATTAAGTTTGGCCACGGCTTACGCGTTTCGTCACTCTGATGTCATCTGAGGCTGTGCCCATGCCTGTACTCCGTGTACCTTAAATATTCATGTCAATGGGCGGGGATTTGTGTGACTTTAGACTTACAGCTGTGTGTTCACAGGTAAAGGAAATACCATATTTTAATAAGTAACGGTAAAAAGATTTTTGTGTTATGGGGTTGAACCTTAAAGAGATACGGAAGGGAACCTACACTTCAAATCATAAAAAGGGGATCCAACCTTCCCATATAACGTAACATATTTATACCATATATATGCGCCATATATCTCGTTTAAGTAAGCATTTCTAACTCCTCCATTTTGCGCTATACATACAACATGATGTGGATGAGAAGGTTCATACATCTTATTCAACATACACGGTGAAACACCTACCCAGAGCGTAGTATGATGTGGATGAGAAGGCTGGTAGTGTGATATCATTTCTCCCTCCATACAGACCCCAGAATATGTAAAATATGTAAAATTGGGAATACTGCTATGGCTGAGAGGTTTATCTGATCTATGTATAGTTTAAATGAATATACATTTTAAAAGAAATTTAAATAAAAATGATTTCATGTTCTAGGAAGGTTCACGTGCAAACAATCCGCGTGAATGGATGAGAAGGTGGGTCATTAATAAAGTTTACAAAAATTTTATAAAAAGCTTAATGAGTTATAAAACTGTTTGTAGAAAGATTCATGTAAAAACCATCATTATTAAAAGATTATACTATGGCTGGAGAGGTTTAGGCAGATCAATAATGTAAGGATGTGGACGAGAAGGTTCATTGTTTTTAAAATGGAATTGTGAAAATGGAGAAAACCTACATCAAAAATACTGATGTGGACAAGAAGGTTCGTTAATTTATCTAAGATCACTCATAAAATCAAAATCGATGTGGGCGGGAAGGTTCATTATTTTATAAAGAATGGAGAAGTCCTGCATTCACAAAACTGATGTGGACGAAAAGGTTCTTTACTTATCTGAGAACAATAATAAAAGTGTTAAGAATATTAAAATACTGATGTGGATGAGAAGGTTAATTTTTATAAGATTGTACAACTTCTGATGGATTAAAAATACTGATGTGGACGAGAAGGTTCATTATAATATAAGTATAAATATTAAAAATGTTAAAAATAAGGATGTGGATGAGAAGGTTCATTGTTTTTCCAGAATTGGAGTTGTAAAAATGGAGAAGACCTGCATTACAAATACTGGTATGGACAAGAAGGTTCGTTAATTTATCTAAGATCACTCATAAAAGTACAATAATAAAAATCGATGTGGGCGGGAAGGTTCATTATTTTATGAAAAATGGAGAAGTCCTGCATTGACAATACTGATGTGGACGAGAAGGTTCTTTAACCTATTAAAAATATATTAAAAATATATTAAAGGATACTGATGTGGACGAGAAGGTTCATATTTATAAGATGTACAACTTTTGATGGATTAAAAATACTGATGTGGACGAGAAGGTTCATTAGTTTTTCCAAGACGTAAAAGCTCTTTTAAAACATCTTTTTAAAACTCCTAGTGGGAAAATTAAAAAATTGGAGATAAAGCAATTTAAATCTATGTCTACATTGAGTCCATTGGGCCTGAGACTGTCCAGAAGGTAGATCCACCGCGTTTAATTTTGCGAGATCTCTATCCTTTTGTTGTTTCCTCTCCAGTTATCTTTGATTCTGTCTATTCCATAAAAGATTAACTTCTTGAGGTCCCTCGGATGCATTTCATCAAAATGCCTAGATAGATTGTGCTTTGGGAACCCTTTCCTGATATTTCTCACATGTTCTGCTATACTCTTGTGAAGTGGCCTTGTAGTCCTCCCCACGTATTGGAGGCGACATGGGCACTCCAATACGTAGGTCACATGTGTGCTGTTACATGTGATTAATTTCTCTATTCGATATTCTTTATTATTGGTTTTTGATCTAAAATTCTCTCTCTTTCTTGGTTGGGCTTTGGTCATCCTGCATGGGAGGCATTTTGAACAGCGGTAAAAACCTTTCATGTTGGTCAGTAATTGTATTTCCCCGGGTGGGTTGATGATGTTGTGTACCAAACAGTCCCTTAGATTCCGGGCTCTCCTGTAGATAAAAGAAGGCTTCTTTGGGATCAGTTTTGTAAGCGTCCTGTCAGTTTTCAGAATGGGCCAGTATTTTTCCACAATCTTCTCGACCTTCTTGTATTGCTTATTGTACCCTGTGGTGAACGTAATTTCATCCTTCCTTTTCTTATTTCTTCTTTTACCCTGTAGAATTTCACTCCTGGGCATCTTTCTAATCTCTTCCTTGATTTTAGTTAAATCTATTCTCTGATAACCCTTCTGTTCAAATCTTCTGATCAGGACCACATTTTGGGTGGTGACAACTAGAGATGGGAATGTACCCATTTCTGTCAGTTGTCTTGAAATATGTTTTTGTTAGTAGTTTGTCAGCTGCTTTAAATATATGCAGGTCTAGGTAATTAATTCCTTCCATACTCCATTCGCCCGTAAATTTAATTCCGTAAATGTTGTTCATCTCTTCCAAAAACTGTTGTAATGTGTCTGCGGTGCCTTCCCATACTATAATGACGTCATCAATGTATCTACGATAACATTTTAATTCAGGTCTCATCTCATTGTAAATGTATTTCTCTTCCCACATATCCATGAATTAATTGGCGACGCTTGGAGCGTACCTAGCTCCCATCGCTACTCCTTTCTCTTGCATGTAATACTCTCGATTATACCAGAAGAAATTATTCCCCATAGCTAGTTGTAATCCTTCAAGTATGTAATTAATTTGTTCTTGTTTTAGTTCTGGTTTGTTATGCAGGACTTTTTCTACTCCCCTTAGGCCGTCCTTTTGTACTATATTAGTATTGAGGGAGTTAACATCAATTGTTGCTAGAATACAGTTCTCTGTCCGTTCTAATTCCTCCAGTTCAAGAATCAGCTGTGTGCTGTCCTGTAGGTATGACCTTCCTTCTCTCACAAGGGGTTTGAGAAATTGGTCCAAATATTCTCCTAGCCTTGAAAACAATGATTGTATCCCACTGATGATGGGTCTCCCTGATGGTTTGGTTAAACTTTTGTGAATTTTGGGGAGGTAGTACATGACTGGGGTCTTCGTGGATTCTGGTACAAGGTATCTAGCCTCCTTCTTATTTAATATCCCCTTTTCCTTTCCTTTCTTAATGTAGGATTTCAATTTTTTCTCTAATTCCTTCTTTGGGTTCTTCTTTAATTTTCTATATGTGTTCTCTATACTCAGGAGATTTTCCATTTCCTCCTCATAATCTCGTTTGTTTAAGATCACCAATCCTCCTCCTTTATCCGCAGGTCTGATTATCACATCCTTCTTGTCTCCCAATTTCTTAATTGTTTTCCATATATTTCCTGCCTTTGTTTTTCTTTTTCCCAATGTTCTAAATTCCTTCTCGACCATTCTTTTAAACGCCCCTATGCATTCACTCCCCTGAACCTTAGGGTTAAAGGTGGAATTGTTCCCGAGGGAAGTGTGCTCAAATCCCAGGGATCTAACCTTCCTCAAGCAGGTAGAGCCTGCATGACTTTGCACTTGCTTTTGGATGTAAACTGTTTGAACACTGTTTGCATGTTTTTTAACCTTTTTAAATAAACCGGAGTTCGGAATTTTACAATACTACACTATCGGGGATACTTCTGTGTTTTTTCCACATCCGCATCCGAGGCCATTCGAGTGGAGGGGAGACCCAGGGCCCCAAGGAAGGAACCAACGGGGAGTGAAAGCTACAACAGGACACCTGGATCCGAAGCCAGCTGGAAAAGACCCCATTTAACAAAGGCGTGTTACCCCTGCAGGGGTAGGGAAAAATCTGGTAAGTGCGGGCACATGTGGGGCGCACGAGTGTAAGTCACCTTCTTTCGTTCTTTGTGGATATAGGAAGAGCACAAAAGTCACTTCATTTTCTAACAGCAATATCTGGATGATACTAATTGGTTCCATATCAAGCCATCGTTTTCAACTTGATTCTCCTGTATGATAATACATATTGTTTTGTATGCATTTGGACACTTATGGATCATGTATAATTTATAACTTATTTTTTAACTTACCTTTCTTTACAGACTTTTACGGACATTCACAGATTTTTACGGACTACGGAATTGGTCCACTATTTTGTTTTGGATACACAACACTCCATACACATCTTTTCCTTTGGAGTTTTTCACGGTTTGAAGAGGTGAAAAAAAACCCTCTGGTTGGGTCATTAAGAACACTATTTACAGATTTTTACTGACTTTTACGGACAATTACGGACCAATAACCATAACCATTTATTAATTTCACACTACAAGCACATTGACACTTTGGGTTTATATTTATTACTGAAGTTTCTCAGATTATTTATTAATATAACACATTAAGCACATTAGCACTTTGGTTCACAAATATTACAAAGATATCTTAGTTGAAGCACGAATGAAAGCAACATATTGAATCCATGGTTTCTAACATATGATCTACCCATTAATCTGATTAGTTTATCCTGTTTGCATATTACATAAGACAGCGCCATTTCCTGTTTTCTCTCTTATATAATGGGAACTTAGTATATCACCCAAATCAAATAGCCAACTCCTTTCAAAAATACTACCACGATCTTTACAATCTCGCAGCAGATAGTGGCACCCCTCAGCCCAATGAATCCATCATAAACAACTTTTTAAGCTGAGTTAAACTACCTACTCTAACTGAAGATGCTTTGATAGCCCTTAACGCACACATTACAGACAAAGAGGTAAAAGACACTATTACATATCTCCCAGCACACAAGTCACCTGGAGCAGATGGCTTCACAGCAGAATATTATCAAGCATTTGCACCAACACTTGTACCATATTTAACAGCCTTATTTCATAAAATATTCATATAGGCCAATATCGCTCGTGAATACGGATTTGAAAATGTATGCAAAGATATTGGCCAATCGACTAGCTAAAGTTACCCCTGAGTTGATTAAACCTGACCAAGTTGGTTTCGTTACGGGCAGACAATCACCGGATTGCACACACAGGCTGTTTAACATTATCAAAACAGCTGAAACACACAGGACCCCTACTGTAGTGCTAAAAAAACTCAACCCTACAAAAATTTGGACTGCAAGGTTCTATATATACAGCTATCACCGCATTATACACAAATCCTTCAGCCAAGGTTTACACATCAAACATGTTGTCAGATAAGTTTTGCATCACTAATGGAACCCACTAGGGCTGCCCTTTATCTCCATTGATTTTTTCCTTACTAATGGAGCCCCTGGTGGAGGCCAATAGATCTGTGATGCAATATCAGGGGTGACTATAGGGGGACTCTCTCACAAAATAGGGTTATTTGTGGACAACCGGCTATGTCATTGAAAGCAGTTTAAACCTTATTAGACAGATTTGGATCCACATCCTACTACAATCGAAATGTTAATAAATCTGTAGTTATGCCGATAGGTATACCTAAAGCTCAGATAACTTAACTCAAACTAAGATACCCCTTCCAATGGGCTATGCACAACATATCTTATCTAGGAATCACACTATCTTCTCCATCATCTGCTATATACAATTGAAATTTCCCTAAACTACTGGACACAATAAGAAAGGATTTACAACACATAACAAATTAGGAAATATCATGGATGGGGAAGGCCGCAGCTCTGAAGATGATACTGTTAACTAAAATTACATACTACTTTAGAATTATTCCAATTAATATTCCTGAGCAATTTTTCAGCACCGGTGAGAAGCTCTTCAGGAAATTCCTATGGGGGAAAAAAAATGACTAGATTCTCATTTCCTATAGACTTAGAGGGGGAGTTCCCTAATCTTAGAAACTACCACTATGTGGCCATTCTGGACCAAGCTACAGCATGGTTCGACCCCCACTCTGACAAATTATGGGTTCACATTGAGAAATTTATTGTGGGCAACAGACACCTTCCTTCTTTGTTGCTGTCACACTTGACACCTCTGAAAACACATTGTAGAGACTTCCCTTCCATAGCTGCCACAGTGACAGCATGGGAAAAGCTGTACTCCAGGGTACCTACCAAATCATTGATATGCTGCAATGACTTGCCCCTTCAAGTTTACGAATATTTAATTCCAAACCTAAAAGTTCTACCTTGGCTGCAAAATAACATCCTGACGTATAAAGAACTGCTATCGAAACAACCCCAGCTGCTAACATTTTCTAGAATGCAAATCTTCCATTTACATAAGAGCCATCCAAATCCACACTACAAATTACATAGCGAATCATGGTCATACCTATCAGACAGCGATGATAAACCAAAGGGCCTAGCATGGTTCTATAATATGCTACAATATAAAGGAGTATTCTTAAAATCATCTAGCATGCTAACCTGGGAGAGAGAGCTTGGTTCTCCCTTCACACAACTAGAATGGCACAATTCTATCCAGTCTCATTATAAATATTCCCATTGTGTAAATCATTGGGAAAACATGTTGAAAATACTCTATAGGAACTACCTAACTCCAGAGAGACTTACCCACATCAATCCATCATAGTCCCCGGCTTGCGGGAAACAATGTGGGGGGGGGGAGGGGATACATTACATACATTATGGGGATGCAAAGGCCTTCAAAGCTTTTGGAAACTGGTATTATCCCTAATCACGACAATAACAGGCATCATCATACAACCTTCTCCTAGCATGGCATTACTCAACATAGGTATTCATAATGTGCCTATAGAATTCAGACCACTCACTACTCATTTATTCATTGCAGCCAGATTAACTATAACCTCAAAATGGAAAACTATAAAAGCTCCTAATGTGTCTGAAGTTCTCTATAGAGTAAGATCACAGTACATTTATGAAAAAAAGTTTTGCTATTGGGTCTAAAACCCTCTCAAAATTCAATCTTTATTGGAAGGAATGGGCTAGGTGTTATCCGGAGGACCAGTAACAACTTAAACAGAAGATGTATGGGAGTTAGCTGCCACTCCTTGAGACTCTCTTATCTGGTACAACCATATGTTCTTGTTTCCTTTTTGTTTTTAGTTAATTTATGTTTTATTTGACCACCTTGAGAACTTGGGATAGACATTACCCTCAATTAAGGTTTAATTCTCAACAATTGGGGGAGGAGCCTTGCTCCAGAGGCGCAGTTTGCCCCAGATGGGGCGCTCTGGGGGGGGGACCTTCCGGGAAACAGAGACGACCAATGGACCTTATTTCAAACTATTGTAAATAAGTAAACCAGGATGATTGGGTACTATATTGATATTGTAAAATTTACATGGATGCGCATCCCAGAATGTTATGATATGTTATTCTATGCTAATATGTTTCCACAGTACCTGTGAAACCTAATAAAAATTATTTGAATAAAAACTATTTTCTCTAAGACTCATAATAACCTTTGAATATAATAACTATTTATAATGTGCAACGTTCTTTGAATTGGAAATTATTGCATGTTATTCTTTCCACCCCTATTGGGTCAATGTTATCTGCCTGAAACTTGTCTACTAAGTAAATATTCTTGATTTAACTCAATTTGGTGCATTTGATTATTGTGTCACTTCTTAAAGTGGAACTAACCCAAAGAGTGAACCCAGGTGTGCTAGAGGGAGTTGAGGCTGCTATTGGGGTTGAGAGCCAGAGTAACAGAATGAACTACCTAAGCGGCTCATACGTAGCACTACACGTGGGTGCTCATCTGAGATATTTCCTCTTCTCTGCAGTCAACTCCTCCGGGCAGCACCCCTACAGGTGTCAAGATGGATTTTGTTAAGCTGAGCCTAGAAAGTTCAAGCCAAGCAGTCCCATCTAGAGAGGCTACCTCATCGCAACATAGAGCCATGATTGGGCTGGAGTTAATCACAGCCCTGGAAGAGTTCCTGGTTAAATCCCCAAAGAACACCCCCGCATGCAGTGGGGTTCAGTGCAGAGAGTTAAGACCTTTCTCTGGGACACAACCTGTGCCTGCTGGGGAAGAAGAGTATGAGGCTTGGATGGAGCAAGCCATGCAGGCCCTCAAGGAGTGAGAAGCACCAGAAGTCCAAAAGAGACAGAGCATACGTGAGAGTGAGAGTTTGCGAGGGCTACTGCAGAAGCTATCATGAACTTAAAATTCAACAAAGCAGCTTGCATTGCCAATGACTACCTCACTATGTTACAGGAGGAGTTTGGACCAATAGAGACAGCAGCTGACTTAATTTACCAGTTTGAGCACACTTTCCAACATCAAGGTGAACGCCTGTCTGAATACATCAGACGTTTGAACAAGATGTTATATCAGATTGTGTTAAAAAGGGGGCTGCAACCTTCTGCCAAGGATCAAGCTAGAATGCAGCAACTCTTGAGAGGCGCTCTATGCTCTGATCCAGTTTGGATTCAGCTGGAGACTTCAGCCAGTGCCATGGCGTTAAAGTATCCTGGGCTCATCAAATTAGTAAAGGAAGAGGAAGCCATGTTTGGAGACAAAGAGGCTGTTGCCAGACCAACATCGGCACTTCTAGTTAACCTTGGGTCAGTGGGAGTAACCAAACCCAGTTCAGAATTTGCTATCCTGAAGTCACAGATGTCCCAAATTATGGAAATGCTAAATCTGCTGGCAGCTAGAATCATCACACTGCCTGGCGAAGGTGCCTCAGGATCCACACAGACTTCAAGCACTACAGTTGATCCTGAAGAAGAGTCAATGAACCCTGTGGTCTGCCTCAACACAGGAGGAGTGGGTCATTATCAACATGCATACATAGGTCCATTTCAGGAAGCCAGACAGCTCTGGAAAGCAGGCAAGAAACTTTGTAGGGCCCCGATGAAGGAGCCAACTGGATGCCCATCTACAAGAGCAAGCTCCAAAGCCAAAGATGCAAGGGGACCATGGGGGAGTCAAAGAGGGCCCCCCCCGTTGCTGCCTCTGAGTGAACCAGTGTCCTTTAACATGGGCTGCCCGATGATGGAGAGTTAATTCACACCAGTCTCTCAAAACTCAGCGAAGACCTAAACCGGATCAAAATCTCCACAAGAGAGGAGTGCAGATACATGCCATCGAACAGGCCAAGGCTAGAGTTGAGCGAACACCTGGATGTTCGGGTTCGGCGGGTCCGGCCGAACTTCGCGGAAAAGTTTGGGTTCGGTATCGAACTTGACCCCAACTCCATTGAAGTCAATGGGAACCCGAACTTTTCGGCACAAAAATGGCTGTAAAAAAGTCCTGGCAAGTGCTAGAGGGCTGCAAAAGGAAGTAAAGAGCTAGGAGATGATTATAGAACAATAATCTGTCCCTTACAGCAACAGCAGGAACCTGACCCTATAGGAGTAGGCGATGATTTTAGAACAATAATCTGTCCCTTACAGCAACAGCAGGAACCTGACCCTATAGAACTAGGAGATGATTTTAGAACAATAATCTGTCCCTCTAAGCAGTAGAATCTACATAGTTCAGTCAGATCATTCTGTAATGCAGGATGAGATGTTATTAGATCTGCAATCTGTCCCTAAAAGCAGTAGTAGTAGTAATCTCTACCTAGTCCACAATCAGATCGTTCTGTAATGCAGGATGAGATCTGCAATCTGTCCCTCAAAGCAGCAGTAGTAGTAATCTCTACCTAGTCCACAATCAGATCGTTCTGTAATGCAGGATGAGATGTAATGCAGGATGAGATGTTATTATATCTGCAATGTGTCCCTCACAGCGCAGGCAGCAACCTCTCCCTACACTAGCCAGAGAGCATGTGACATGCAGCTCTAAGTGACTTCAGCTTATAAAGAGGCTGGGTCACAGGATGCACTGGATGGCTTCTAAGGGCAAACCAGTGAAATGCTTTTTGATTGGCTGCCCTGCAGCTATTCAACAGGCGGGATCAAATACCCAAACCCAGAACCCAAACTTTTTTTAAATGTCCGGGTTCGGGTCCAGGTCACGGACACCCCAAAGTTCGGTACGGACCCAAACTTTAAAGTTCGGGTTCGCTCAACTCTAGCCAAGGCCCCCCTTCCTCCAATCTCCCTGACAAGCTGGTGGGACCTTCTCCGGTTGTCCCCATCCAAGTAGAGGGAGTCTACACCAAGGCCCTTCTGGATACCGGCGCTCGAATGACCCTTCTCTACAGAAACTTCTATGACAGGCACCTCAAACATCTGCCATTGCAAAAGTTGGAAGAGATAGAGATATGGGGCATTGAGACTCAGAACTTCCCCTATGATGGTCATCTACCAGTGAAGCTGACTTTCAATCACTCCATGGCTGGAAAGGCCGAGACCTTTGACACTTTGGCAGTGGTTTTTCCTCATCCACCAGGGGCCAGCAAGAGTTGTCTCATTACAGGGACCAACACTGATCTGGTCAGAAGACTATTGACAACTCTCGTTATGGAGCCAGGCACTTCAACTTCAAATGTGCACCCCATGCTGAAGCAAGCATATCAGCTCCTAGTGCAAGAACAGAAGGCCCCAGCTGAAGGAGTGGGAAAAATCTGGAGTGAGAAGGTATTACAACCTGGTGCAGTGTCCTGTTTACAGACATCTGTCAAACTAAACTGTTAATAACCAGGCCCTTTCACTGTCCATGAAGAGGACAGACAAGAGAAGGCATGTGGGTGGAGACGATTCCCGAAGTGGTTTCAACCAGTGCATTGCAAAGAAGTCACGGGAGGATCTCAGTTAGTGTCTGCAACATAACAGCCTTGCCACTGAAGATGCCGGCTCAGATGTTACTGGGACAAGTGAATCCAGCTACCCCAGTCTCAACATCTGATTTGGTGGGGGGTGAAAAGGATGGGATCCCCGTAGAGGAGTTCTATCCGAAGAACACTTCTCTCTCACCCGAATGGAAAGAAAGAGCAAAGACTCAGCTCCTGAGATGGCAGGCTGCATTCTCGAAGAGTGAATTTGATGTGAGGTATGCAAAGAGCACTCAACACTTCATAACGCCTTCAGGAGGATAAGCCGTTTAGAGAAAGTGTCAGGTCTTCCAAGTCCCCTAAAGGAATCCATCTGTGTGAAAAACTGGCAGAATTGAAGAGAGCTGGTATCATCCGAGAGTCCTCAAGTTCATATGCTTCTCCGATAGCGGTGGTACGGAAGAAGAATAGGTCGCTGAGGCTGTGCATCGACTACAGAATGCTGAACCGCAGGACCATTCCCAACCAACACACCACCCCACAGATAGAGGATGCCTTGCAGAGCCTGTCAGGGGCAAAATGGTTCAGTGTACTGGACCTGAATACTATCAAATCCCCATGCATCCTGAAGATTAGGAGAAGACCGCCTTCATTAACCCCGGTTGGGTTCTTTGAATTTGACCGCATGCATCAGGGTTTGTCTGGCACCCCCGCCACCTTCCAAAGGCTCATGGAGAAGAAGATGGATGACATGAGCCTGACAGAAGTGTTGGTGTATCTAGATGACATCATTGTCTTCAGGAAGACCCTAGAGGAGCACGAAGCATGTCTAAAGAAGGTCCTCAAGAGACTTCATGATGAGGGGTTGAAGCTGTCTCTGGAAAAGTGCCGGTTATATCAACCCTCGGTCAACTACCTGGGTCATATTGTGTCTGCCAACAGAGTGGCTACGGACCGCCAGAAGCTGAAAGCCATCACCTCCTGGCCGAAGCCCACTAATGTGACCGAGTTCAGGTCATTTCTTGGATTCTGTTCCTGGTACAGAATATTCGTTGATCGATTCGCTAAAATAGCTTACCCACTCAATGAGCTATTGAAAATCAAAGAAGAAGACGATGACCCAGATCTGATGAAGCCTGTCAGACCAGCTGGAGGGCCCAGAAAGCCCAGAGAGTGCATTCAGGAACAGAGGACTGCACAGTGTGAGGAGGCCTTTAGGCATATCAAATGGAGCTAAACAACCGCTCCAGTCCTGGCTTATGCAGATCCAACCAAGCCATATGAACTACATGTGGATGCCAGTTGAGGTGGGTTAGGCGGGGTGCTGTATCAAGAGCATGATGGCTACCTATTGCCTGTTGCCTATGTAAGTCGGAGCCTGGCAGCCGCCGAGAAGAACAATCCCAGAACAAACTAGAGTTCCTGGCCTTGAAGTGGCCAGTGGTGGATAAGCTGAGGGATTACCTGTATGGAACAGAGTTTGTGATCAAGACTGACAACAATCCCCTCACCTACATCCTCACAACAGCCAAGTTGTACGCCACGTGTCACAGATGGTTGGCTGCCCTATCGGGTTTTACTTTCAGCCTAAAGTATCGACTGGGGGTCAGGAACAAAGACACGGACGCTCTGTCCAGAAGGCTCCACTGCTCCAGAGACCCTCTAGAAGAACCCAGCTGACACCCGAAGGGGTACACGCATTATGTCAAGGAGCAGAAAACTAAGTTGGAGGTGGATCCAGGGCCAAAGACATTGCAGTATTAGACGCTGGTGTCCCCAGAAGCTATTGCAATGTCACCAAGTCGGGGATGAAGGTCTGCCAAAACTCTCTAAGAAAGAATTACGGAGGGACCAATTGGAAGACCCTCTATGTGGCTTGGCATTGAGGGCCTTGGAGAGCAAACGCCCAGACCTGCTCCTTACTGACTCCCTGATGGAAGCCCGTCTACTGCAGAGTGGGATCGGTTGCAGCTACTGAAGAAAAATGGCAATTGTTCTTGCCAGAGAAACACAGGGAGACAGTATTAACTGCCCTACACGACAACCATGGCCATCTAGGGCACAAGAGGACTTTCCACTGGTGAGGGACCGGTTCTACTGGCCCTGCATGTATTCAAAGAAAGACCTTGCCTCATCGAGCTGCTCCAATGGGCCATCTTCAGAGTCACGGACCCATGGAGCTGGTGTGCATTCCTTTTCTGTGCTTGGAGTCTGACCTGAGTGTACAAGGGAATATCCTGGTGGTCACTGGCCACTTCACACGGTATGCCCAGGCATTTCCCACGAGGGACCAACAAGCATTCATGGTAGCCAAGATCTTAGTGGAGAAGTTCTTTGTGTACTATGGCCTACCTTAACATCTGATCAAGGGAGAGATTTCAAGAACATCCTCATCAAAAGATTTTTAGACCTTTTAGGCATCAGGAAGTCCAGAACCACCCCATACCATACTCAAGGACATCCTCAGCCAGAGAGATTCAGCCAAACCCTCCTGAATATTCTTGGGGCTCTGACTTTAGAACAAAAGAAGCACTGGAGCAAGCATATAGCTGCTATTGTGCATGCTTATAACAGCACTGCAAATTATGCCACAGGATACTGTCCTTATCGTCTGATGTTCGGACAGGAAGCCCGGCAACCAGTACACTTGTCCTTTGGCACGTCTCTAGACCATACCTCAACCACTTCCCACAGAGGGTATGTGGAAAGCCTATGAAAAAGTCTGAAGAGCGCCTATGACAAGGCCCAAGCTGCCTCAGGTGCAGGAGAGGAACAAAGGAAACTTTGACCTTAGGGTACGGGTGCAGGACTTACAAGCGGGTGACAAGGTGCTGCTGAGAAATTTGGGAGTCCCTTGAAAACACAAGTTGGCTGACCACTGGAAGTCGCAGCCCTATGTCATTTGCAAACACCGCCAGATTCACAGTCCACACCCATGGCCTCTCAGAGATCAGGACCAGTAACTAGGTCTCAGTCTGTGCCCCTTGGAGAAGAGGATGAAGACAGCGAGGATGAAAAGGTGGGGATGGATCGGCTATGGCCTTCCCAACAAATAGGGCCTGCCACCTCCCTTCTACTCCTCCCAAGGTGATCGACACCGGGATGCTCAGAGTAGAAACTCCTGAGTTTGTTCCTCAAAGCCAACCTTATGAAGAGTCTGAAGACCCCCAAACGTCTATGCTGGCAGCAGATCCTGAAGGCCTTCCATCCCTCATTCAAGAGGAAGCAGAAGTGCAGGAAGCTGAAGCTGATGTGCAGGAAGAAGAAGTGACCATGGATGAAGACAAAACCATTGTGCCTGCAACTCCAGAGCCTAAAGAACAGGGAGAGCAAAGGGCTATTCACTCACCTAAGAGACTGACCTATGATACTCTGGGTGAGAGCTCTGAGGAAGCTGTTTTCACCTTTAAAACGACACTTGAGGTGCTTGGTTATTCCACCGCTGATTTGGTGGAAGACAACCCCAACTCACCCCTGGCATATCTAAGCAGGACACCCCAGTATCAGTAGTGTGTGGACAGAGCAGCCCACCTTCATATGACAATTGGTGGGAGGTTCCTCTGTCAACTCTGTGTCATGAGATGAGCTGTTTAAGCTTGGGCTCTTCTTATAAAGTGCAACTTGGGCATCAGATGAGACACCCGGATGTCCGGGTGAACGGACGCACTCATGGTGGCTCCTCTCCTGCTCCCAGAGTAACCCTGATGGCGGAGCTCCATGGCTTCTAGCCGTGCACTGAGGCTGGAAGCCTGGGAACCAGAGCCGGCACTCAGCCGTTTCTTCAGTGGCAACCTGTGGGAGCAGAGAGCGCAGGGGGGAGCGGCAGGGATCCCTGGAAACCTGCAAGGACCGGCGGGCCTGCCCTCTCCCTGTGCGGTGGGACAGCATGGGGAGACGGAGAGGAATGCAGGAGGTGCACCATCTATAGGCTCTGGCATGAGAGTGGCGGCTTGGCTCACCGTATCCCGCACAAGTTGAGTGCTTATACCCCTGAGACAGATTGTGTTAAGTGCGGAGCATTCCATTATTGAGCGGCACTTTAAGGGTCTGGTGCAGCAGGTGATGTGGACAAGGGGAACCGTGAGTAAAATGTAAACACGTGCCCTGTTATGCTGGACTAAGTACACAATTTGCAGCTCAAACATCTGTCAGTGTTCATAAAGGCTGCATCAGATAGTATAACATTGTCATATAGACCATAAGTGGTGCATTGAATGGTGATCGTATGGTGGTTACATGCAGCAGCGATTTTTACCATTTTACCAATGCAGCCCATATGCTGTATACTATCCCAAGAACAAGCTGCACCCCCCCCCCCCACTCTGAGAAAAAGCCATAATCTACTAGAAGGCACTGTATTGCCCACATTGTTGAACATAAATCTGGAATAGCACATGATGAATTCCACATGTATACTTGTGGCATAATAATGCATATGCAAAGACTCTCTTTCCTAACTTGAACATTAGGGAAGGGGAAGGAGGGGGAAAGAGAAAAGAATAAAAAAACACCTTATGTATGCCGGCAGTAACTTGATGCACAACACAGCTGCAAGGACTGTATGGAAGCGAGCTGTGTGTGCTGCTTTGAACCTTAAACAGTGGTTGTGGCCCATTATAATGCACGGAATCCCATTGACTTTCAGTGTCTTGAGCTGCATATATTGGCTGAAACGCTTGCATTTGAAAACAGCTTGAATCTCTTTACAAAGTACCACCCGTATAAGTTGCACTAACATCACTCTCCTCAGATTCTATGGGCTGTAGGTTCTCATTGTAGGAAGAATACAGGCTGTTGACCTTCAAGTGGCACTGCATAGGCATACTATAGCTGGATGTGCGGAAATTTCCAAGCTGGTAGCATCACAATTGCATTGCCCAGGGTATATGAACTGCATATGAACTGTAATTTACGTAGCTTATGTATTATTCACATAAGTGGAATTAGCGTGCCTTGCCTGTACAGTCCATACTTTACTAAATCAATAGGAAAATACAAACCGTAAAAGGTCACGCCGTATCGCTTATACAAACTATATTTACTTACTCACCCTATATTTCTTTTCCAAGTTATATTTTAAAGGGGACTTTATAGCGCACAGGGTGTTGTGTGGCTGGATACAGCCTTTACAAGGATCGCCCTGTGTATACCATCCTTAGCTTACATTTTTGAGCTAACCAGAGGAACTCCTCCAAATCCACAAGGCTCAAAGCTAACTGTCTCTTTTTTTACCATATGTAATGCTGTTCTCTGAGCAGTTGTAATAACCCACTGGGGCGCACGGACAACTCAGGGGAATTATATTGCATGTGGAAAGATTGATTTAGCATTAGTGAGTGAGGATGTGGCCCATTTAATTAACAATGTCCTTTATTTGTCCAGGGGTTTGTCAGACCATTCTCCTCTCTTGCTGTCAGTGGATATGGAGGTGTATGGTGGTAAAAAGTATTGGAAGCTGGGCCCATATTGGCTGGAGTTGATAGGGCATACTAGCAGAATTGGAGGAATTTGTGAAGACAAAAACGGGCACGGCCTCAGTGGGGACAATTTTGGATACCCTAAAAGCATTTCTAAGGGGTATACTAATACAACGTGTGGCTAGAGTAAATAAGGAGTCCAAAAGGTGGGAAGAAGCCGTCAGGTCGGAAGTTGAGAGGCCAGAAGATCAATGCATTGCAGACCCCACAAAGGTTACATATAGAAACCTAGCCAATAGGTCAGCACTGTTGAGAAGAGAGGAAAATAAGAGGCTATCTCAAAGGCAAAAGTCCTCTGTAGAGGGCAAAAGCATGAGGAGGGCTTTGGCCTTCCTGATTAAGAAGAACTTCTCCTCTAAGGCCGTACCAATTATATGTACTCCAGAGGGTAAGACTACCTCAACATGCTGGGGATTATAAAGTATTGAAAGAATATTATGAAATATTGTATGAAGCTCAGGGGAGAGAAAGAGATGACAAAATGGAAGAATTTCTGAGTAAATTAAGGTTACCGACCCTCTCAGAGAGGGATAGGGAAATGTTGGAGGCACCCATAACTTTGGAGGAGATACAAGCTGCTGTGGGGTCAATGGCATCCCAGAAATCTCCTGGCCCGGACGGGCTACCCATTGAGGTGTATAAACATTTCAGAAAAATATTGTTGCCAGAGCTTTTGAAAATGGCGCATTGGGCAGTAGACCGGAGGGAACTGCCCCCCTCAATGAGGGAGCCTACAATAATAGTTTTACAAGGAGGGGAAAGACCCGCTAGAGACGTCCTCATACAGGCTGATATCCCTACTGTGTACAGATATTAAAATACTTGATATCCCTACTGTGTACAGATATTAAAATACTTGCAAAGGTTTTGGCCGCTATATTGAATAAGGTTATCCAGAAACTCATACACCCGGATCAATCCAGGTTCATTCCCAATAGATCTACTAGTATCAACATCAGGAGAGTATTTTTAAACATGCAGATGCAAGCTGCGAATGCAGGCTCAAAAGCTGTTTTATCCCTGGATGCCATTAAAGCATTCAACATCCTGGATTGGGGATACCTTTGGTGAGTCCTGGAAGTGTTTTGCTTTGGCCCTTCCTTTATTGTGTGGGTCAAGACTCTCTACAAAGGCCCTAAAGCCAATGTGCAGGTCAAAGGAGTGTGTTTGGAAGCGTTCCGGTTGGCGAGGGGGACGAGACAGGCATGCCCACTGTCACCCCTGATCTTCACCCCCGCATTAGAGCCCTTGGCAGCAGCAATCCGATCATCCACAAAAGTGAGTGGGTTCCAGAGAACCTTCGGAGAAGAGCAAGACGCGTTATACGCGGACAACATTTTATTATTTTTGGGGGACACCCAGACCTCACTTTTACCCACAAATCAAATAGTTCAATAGTTCGGAGCCTTTTCCAGCCTGAACATTAACTGGGAGAAGTCGGTTTTAATGCCGGTTGACCCACTTAGTACCCAACTACCGACCACGACCCCCAACCTAATGGTGGTTGAAAGAATGAAATATTTGGGAATCACATTTTCAAGAGACCCGAAAGATTTTTTAACAGATAATCTGTCACCATTACTGAACAAATTTAAGAGTAAAAGCGAGACATGGAGACGCTTCCCTCTCTCAATGGCAGGGAGATGCAACTTGATCAGGATGGTGTGGCTACCGCAGTTATTGTATATATTCTACAACTCACCAGTTTGGATACACAAGAAGTGGTTCCAGAGAATTGGCACCCTCTTTAGGGAACTAGTGAAGAAATTATTTGGAGGAATCTATGAATGCAACGCCAGATGGGTCCAATCCAATAAGAAGATATGAAAAAAGAAAAAGAGATGCTGGAACAGCACTCTGCCCCCATTTAGGATTAATGCAGACACATCTGGTATGTTATAATAAAAAAAATGTATTCCAATATACAATTTTATACAAATTACAAAAAAGAAGTTGCAATACAAATACAAGACCACAATAGTCTATATAGAATCTGCAGTGCATAGTACAATTGGAGACCATAAAAAGATCTATAAACTGAAGTATACCCAACAACCATGTGACCAGGTTGAGAACCTAGTCCTGATCCAAACTTGATGGGACTGGTCAAAAGCTGGATCACGTGTGCAAACCTGACATGTTTCGGACTATAGGTAAGTCCTTCTTCAGAGGTATATATGCATGGGTTGAAATATAGTTTTTTCTACAAAGTAAGAAAATAAATTGATTACTCATTATCATAATGCTTCACAATTAGTGGTTACTATTTGTTAGTTCATATTACTGGGCATATGGTATGGCAAGCAAGACAGTATACTCACATGGTATTCCAGGAACACTAGTTAAGAGCCAAAGCAATCATCGTCCATGGACCCAAACAACAGCCAGAGAAGTTGCAGAAATTTCAAGAGACCATTGTACAGGAAGGTCCAAAGGGGTCCTGGGTGTGACAGAGGAAGGGGAGCCAGGTGGGGGCAAGGGCAGCCCATAAACCAATCCTTCAAGCTAAGGAGCAATTGCTCCTGCTATAGAGTCTCCAAACACAGCATATTAGGAGGGGATGATGTTTAAAAAAAATCACTGTATGTAAAATAAGTCAAAAACATCAATCAATATATACGTTAGTGTGACAGCTTCCAATGTATATGTGGAGTGTGTCAATTGCTGAATGGAATGCCTAAAAAATTCGGGGTAGCTATGGTAAAGGGGGGCCCAGTATGGATACTAAAAATGAGCAGGTAATGTAAGTAATAGGCTCGCCATGATTTCAAAAGTAAACAGTGCATAGTTAAAGCCCTTCTATTTCAAGGGGGATATCATTTAAAAAGATAAAGGACCTCTCTATGTATAGTAAAAATGCTACCATAGCCTCCCATGGCATAAAAAGGCCATTCAGCAATACAAATGACACAAGCCACTATGTAAAAAAACTAGTATACAAACATACCTCAACCAAAGCAATGGGATATCTAATAATTCCTGTGTGAGCAATGTGCTCATCAAAATGGCGATTCAACGTCTGTGCCTGTTTGTGTAGAGTATAAGTACTCACTCATCTGAGTGTGAGTGGGTACAGCTGTTATTGTAGGAGGAACGTCCAGCCTGAGTGCCGCTGATGCGGCTACCTGGCTGGACATCATGATCCCCCGATGACGCGGTGCACTGTGTGACCCCGCCCACAGGGGGCGGGCCATGTCACGCACCGCGCCACCGCCGACGCGCAAAGGGTCCAATTCCTGCACTGCACACTGGAACACAAACAGGAAATAGACCAAACGTATGGTCCCGCCATTTGGACTCAGAAGGGTGGCCAACCAGGGCCCCGTCAGAGCATGGGACACCGAGAAGGGCCCACGTGCGCCGGGCTGTGGGACAGGGCAACCCCCGCCCCATCAGCCCCCAATCCTCCAACAGTCCCTGGCCCATGGAAATCTGCCTACCAAAAATAATCTTGTAAAATGGGAGTAGTATGGGTCAATCGAAGACAATGGCTATAGAGGCCTCTAGTGTTGAAATCTGGATTCACAGAAGATGATAACAATTAACAACATAAGTAGATCATCCTCTTTAGGGAACTCATTTGGAGGGGGGAGCCCCCAGGATCTGCCTGAATACTCTCCAGCTTCAACCAAATGAAGGGGGGGTGGCCCTCCCCCACCCCAGGAATTATTACTTAGCGGCACAGCTTCAGGAATTGGTGGGCAGTGGAGTGAGGTGGGCAGGATGTTAACGGTCACCTCATGCTGGAATCCACTCCGCATGAATCGATCGTTGAGGCCTTAGAGGCCAACTCCTTTACCCCCAGAACCCCAACGTTAACGTTGGCCGGTAAGATTTGGTCGTCATCCAAACAACAAATGGGGTATAGAGGCCTCTCGGAATATTCGCCTTTAGGGGATAACAACCATCTAACAGAACTTTATCAAATAGGGACATTCAGGGAGTGGAAGAGTTGGGGGTATAGTTCACATCGCACAGTTGTATGAGAGCGGTCATATTAAGTAATTTACAAACTTGAGAGAGGAATATGGGATCTCAAAATACTCCTCCTACAAATACCTACAGATTAGGCACGCTTTGAAGTCACAGTATAAGAACTTAAAGGTAGAGGTGGATGAGATGCCCCTTTTACAAAAGGTGATAAAGCCAACCACTGTAAAGGGTTTGATTGCTAGCCTATATGCAAGTTTGGGTAGGAGTGACGGGGAAATCAGTAAGGTACTCAAAGTTAAAGCAAAATGGGAAAGGGATATAGGTCTAATAACCAGGGAACAGTGGGTGAATTTCCTCAGCACTTGTTCACAGGTGTCAATGACTCCCTCCCAGAGAATGTTGCATTTGTTCCTGCAACACAGAGTTTACTATACTCCTCAAAAATTATTTTTTTTGGGCAAAGGCAAAATGATAATTGCCCTAGATGTCAAAACACAGGGGATTTAGTGCATATGCTATGGCGGTGCCCAAAATTACATAGGTACTGGGAGGAGATAGTTGAGACGATCTTTAGGGTCTTGCTAGGGGTGGACAAACGACATTGTGTACTGACTGGCATAATAGATAAGGAGTCTTTGAGGACTGAGCCGTTGGCCACCCTGGGCTGCCTGTTTCAGGCAAGAAGATTAATATCTCAGAGGTGGCAGTCTGCAACACCCCAACAGTAGATGAATGAATAAAAGCAGTGGAGACGATGTGGAAAGAGAGAGGGGCGTTCATAAACAGAGGCAACTTTGGTAATTTTGTAAAGAAATGGGGGTATTGGTTAGATAGTAGGGGTTATCCCCCTTAGGTCAGAATGCCACCTGAAGGCTATATGTGGTAAAGAATCAGCGTCGAGAGGAATGGATGGTGTATGGTTGGGTTGTGAGCCACCAGGGTGTGGAGTATGAATGAGAGAAGGGGAGTTATAAAAAAAAAAAGAAAAAGGGTTAGGGTAGTAGTATGGGTGAGTGGGTTGGGTATGTGACACTTTGTTTTATGTAACTGCTTAATTATTTGTAAATGCAAAGAAAATTTAATAAAGATTATTATAAAAAAAAAAATAGATAAAGCGCAACTTCTAATTTTTTGTGTGAAAACAACACAGAGGGTACCAGGGGCTTCTGTTGTAACTGTGAGATACACGTGCAATGCCTAGTAATGGCACTTCTTAAGCTGCAGCACTCTACCTCAAAGGACTATTGAGAGACCAAACCAAAAACAATGAGAGTGCGCTGAAACAAAAGAAAGTATGTGGAAGCCATAAAAGTCAAAAGAAGGTCAGTTTATTGATAAAACACCAGGAACAAAGAAGGAATGGAACAATGTGCATGGTTAAAACAAATACATCCTGGTAGGAAGATTCTCACAAGTAATGAAGAGGTTAAACGGATAACTGGCCCTCTGATTCCTCCTGTATTGAATTGTATTGTATTGTATTGTCTGCCCTAATATTGTAAAGCGCTGCGCAAACTGTCGGCGCTATATAAATACTGTATAATAATAATAATAACTGAAACAGCTCACAAGAGCTAACTCATTGACATAGACAAAAGCAAAAAACAAAAAAGGTTCCAAGCTCAACTTGCGGACCAGTCTGCCACCAAGCCAAATTTACCTGTCTAACAGTCCAGCGTTTAAAAGACAGGGGATTGGTTACACACATTTGCAAGTGTATGTGTAAGCTGCAGGCCACGACAAGGCTCCCTGTATACTGCAGACCTAACTCTATATAAGAGGCTTCACAGTGGAAGCACACACAATTGAATGGATAGATGAAGGACAGGTGACTGGAGGAGCCCAACCCTCCTTAAAGGTACATGACCAGACACCCAGCCGTGGCCCCATGGCGGCTGCGGCGCTGGTATGGTACCAAAAATAGTGACTACACTAAACAGTCTGCCACCAAGCCAAATTTAGACTGGTCCACAAGTTGAGCTTGGAACCTTTTTTGTTTTTTGCTTTTGTCTGTATCTGCCTTTCCAGAGAGCTCCTTGCTGTAGTGGCCAGTTATAGATGGGGGACAGTGACCTTGTTTTTTGTGTAGTAACTCATTGACATCCCTGCTGAGGTGGCAGAATGGAATGTTGCCCCTGCTCTTGTGGATAGTGCTTGATGATGAATGGTGAAGCCCTGGGGACGAGTGAGGCTTCTGCAGTTTGCACATCCGTGGCAAAGCCTCAAGCTATATAAAAGGTGTGCTCGTCCCCGGGGTGCAGGAGTCAGGCAGCCCAGGTGGTCACCGAAGGCACCGTGAACCAAGTCCAAGTGCTCCTCTCTCCCACCATCACAGCAGCAGTAGACAGAGCAGTAGCTGCTGCATTACACAGCTAAGGAGGGAGCTGGGAGAGCACACACAGAGGCTGAACGAGGCTGAACAGTGCATCTCCTCCCTAGAGGACGATCAGTACCACATGAGCGTAGCCATGGAGAAGTACACACAGGCCCAGCAGCAGCTACATGACAAAATGGAAGAATTAGAGAACCGTTCCAGAAGGAACAATTTGAGAATAATTGGCCTCCCAGAATCATACAAGCCTATATTGCCAATGGACATTTGCTCCACTACCCTTCCAGAGGCCCTAGGCATCCACCACAAATGCATAGCCAAAAGAGCCCACCACATCGGAGCCCCAGCTAACGATAGAAAACATCCAGTAATAGTTAAATACCTCAACTATGCAGACCGACTGGATATTCACCAGAGCTTCCGGGGAGCTTGATCCGTCGCAGTGGAGGGACATGCTCATATTTGCAGACTATTCGGTGGAGGTATCCCGTAAATGAAAAGAATTCCAAACAATCTGCACTGAGCTTTTCAAGAGAGGCATAAGATTCACCCTAGCATAGCCAACGATCCTCTGACTGCAAGCACCTGATGTTGAGCAATTTGCCTTCCACACAGCAGAAAAGGCGGAGTCCTTTTTGCTGGCTCTGAAGCCCAGGGAAACTGCAGCTGATACCTACGCAGAGAAAGTGAAGCAGGGACCAAGGGAGCAGAGAAGCCCCAGAAAGGATCCCCCAAAACGCCTGAAATCCACCTTCCTGGAAGATTCACCTGAAGCTCGCTGAGTATCCAACTTCCCAGCTACACCTTCTTCTTCAAAATCTGTGTGTTTTATGCCAATCCTTCATAGGACACAAACAACGCTCTCTCTAACTTTATAGGTATGGTATTCTTTACCAACGTCAATCATTTCAGAAACTGTTTTCTGTTCAGTCAGTAAATTTGCTTCCATTTTGTTTGATGTAAGCTAACTTCCCTTAGGCTGCGGTATCCATCTCCACTACTAGTCTCTCCCGCTAGGGGGCCTAGTTCACCCACAGTCGGTCATGTCACACATTTGGCCCTGATCTACAATTAGGAGGGTTTGGACCCATGCTAGCCTGATCCCCACCTGCACGCGGGCTAGAAGTTCCACTGGTAGTGGAGATACATACGAAGTCGCTCAGTCATATGTTTGGTTATGTTGTACCCTCTTCTTTCCTTCTTGTTCTCTTTCCTTCTCTTTCCTCAAATCTGCAACACAGGGTTATTTTACCAACCACAATTTTTGAGACCCAGGTCTAGATCCAGAACTCAGGCTCATAAACTTCCACATTCTAAAACGCCCTATTTCAATGCAAAGCTCCCCATCAGTATACCTCCTCCTCACACAATATGAGAGTAACTTCTTGGAATGTTGTTAAGGGGCTGAGATCTCTGAAGAAAAGAATGAAAATACTTAGGCACCTGAAAAGACTAAAAACGGACATAGCCCTGCTACAGGGGACCCATCGCTCAGAAGATGACTTCCATGGTATGCAGAAACTCTGGGTGGGCAGGGTTATAGGGTCAGCTGCTAAGGGACGTAAAGCAGGAGTAATTATACTCCTCCACAAAAACCTCACATATGATCTGTTCTCTACAAACACAGATGAGGAAGGCAGATTATTTTCAATTCACCTTAAATTCCCAACAAAAGAAATAGCAATCACCAATATCTATGCTCCTAACTCACCAAGCAATACTTCAACAATCTAGCCACACAACTCCTGATTATGCCCCAAACTCCCCATTTAATAGGAGGAGACTTCAATATGACTATGTGCAACAAAGAGGATAGATCCCACACACATTATAGGCCAGACGCTCCCTCACGTGAAAAGTACACACACTTATACAATATGGTAAGGGCCCTACAGCTAGTCGATGTGTGGCGGTTGTCACACCCCCTAGAGAGAGAATATACTTTCCACTCCCATGCTCATAACTCATTTGCGAGGATAGACTATTTTTTCTGTACCTCCTCCCTCCTCCTCAACATACGAGAATCGGTTATCCAGGACTTGGTTATATCAGACCATGCCCCTGTCTTGGTACTACTTGAAGGCCTTCAAACCCCTTTGGGCACCTTCCAATGGAGATTCCCAGCATACTTGAGTCAAATTACAAATTATAAACACATGCTGCAGGAAGTGTGGTCTGAATACACATTAACCAATGCCTCACATACGGATAACTCGAATCTCTTTTGGGAGGCAGGTAAATCCTTCTTACGAGACAGAATTATTGCTTTTGTAGCTGCCCACAAGAGAATAACCCAGAAAAAATACCAAGAGACCAGCGACCAATTTTGAGCAGCCCAATCCCATCTCAACGAACAACACACCCCCTCCAACTTGAAGGCATGGCAGGAATCCAAACGCCTATTCGATGTTTGGGACAATAATCTAGAACATATGAAATTGTCCCATACTGAACTACAATACCACAAATTTGGAAACAAAGCAAGAAATCTACTAGCTAGATTAAGCAAGGGAGCATACCAGCCTATACACATTACCTCCTTAAAAAACCCAGATGGCTCCATGACCACATCCCCAAGTGATATCATTAAAACCTTAGAAAATTTTTATGCCAACTTATATGCCGAAGAACCCATTAATGTAGAGGACACGACCAGATGGCTTGATTCTATTACTCTACCAAAAATAAACCCCGAGCACCTAGAAATTTTCAATGCCCCGATCACCCTAGAGCAGGAGTAGAGAACCTGCAGCTCTCCAGCTGTTGTAGAACTACATTTCCCATGAGGCATTGCAAGGCTGATGGATACAATTACTCCCAGAAGCATGATGGGAAATGTAATGCTACACAGCTGGAGAGCCGCAGGTTCCCTACCCCTGCCTTAGAGGAAATTTCTGACACAATTAGGAAAATAGCGAACGGGAAAGCCCCAGGCCCTGATGGCCTTACCCTGGAATTTTATAAAATTTCCAGAGACTCGATAGCTCCAACTCTACTAGATATCTATAATGGCATATGGAAAAGGGGTCCTTACCTACCTACAGGGCACCAGGCGCATATAAAACGAATTGCCAAAAAAGGCAAAGACCCAATTGACTCAGCCGCCTACCGCCCAATATCCCTATTAAATGTGGACTCCAAGATCCTATCTAAGATAATAGCTTCCCGGTTAGCTAATATCATGCCCTATTTAATCCACCCAGCACAAGCAGGCTTTACTAAAGGCAGGTCTGTGTCCTAAAACATTTGGAAGGTCCTACTGGCCCTAGAATATGCCCAGCAACACCCTTTGGATGATCTAGCAATCATAACATTAGACACTGAAAAGGCTTTCAATAACATTAGTTCCCATTGTAATGCAAAAATTTGGACTAACAGGACACCTATGTCATTTTGTCCACAACATTTACTCGGCACCCTCTGCCAGGGTAATAGTAGCAGGAATGCACTCGGACCCAATTACTTTACATAAAACGAGACAAGGATGTCCTCTATCCCCCTTATTGTTTAATTTGGCCATAGAACCACTATCTCACTACCTAAATGATGCCTCCCCAATACATGGGATCCTATTTGGCCAAGAGGATCTCAGAGTTGCACTCATCGACGATGACATCTTAATTTTCAAGTTTTCACCCTCTACTGATACAGTATCTCACAAAAGTGAGTACACCCCTCACATTTTTGTAAATATTTTATATCTTTTCATGTGACAACACTAAAGAAATTACACTTTGCTACAACGTAAAGTAGTGCGTGTACAGCTTGTATAACAGTGTAAATTTGCTGCCCCCTCAAAATAACTCAACACACAGCCATTAATGTCTAAACCACTGCCAACAAAAGTGAGTACACCCCTAAGTGAAAATGTTCAAATTGGGCCCAGTTAGCCATTTTACCTCTCCAGTGTCATGTGATTTGTTAGTGTTACAAGGTCTCAGGTGTGAATGGGGAGCAGGTGTGTTACATTTGGTGTTATCACTTTCACTCTCCCATACTGGTCACTGTAAGTTCAACATGGCACCTCATGGCAAAGAACTCTCTGAGGATCTGAAAAAAAGAATTGTTGCTCTACCTAAAGATGGCCTAGGCTATAAGAAGGTTGCCAAGACCCTGAAACTGAGCTGCAGCGTGTTGGCCAAGACTATACAGCAGTTTAACATGACAGGTTCCACTCAGAACAGGCCTCGCCAGAAGTTGAGTGCACGTGCTCAGCGTAATATGCAGAGGCTGTCTTTGGAAAATAGATGTATGAGTGCTACCAGCATTGCTGCAGAAGTTAAAGGGGTGGGGGGTCAGCCTGTCAGTGATCATACCATACGCCGCACACTGCATTAAAGTGGTCTGCATGGCTGTCATTTCAGAGCAAAGCCTCCTCTAAAGGTGATGCACAAGAAAGCCCGCAAACAGTTTGCTGAAGACAAGCAGACTAAGGACATGGATTACTGGAACCATGTCCAGTGGTCTGATGAGACCAAGATAAACTTATTTGGTTCAGAAGGTGTCAAGCGTGTGTTGTGATGGCAACCAGGTGAGGAGTACAAAGACTGCCTACAGTCAAGGATGGTGGTGGGAGTGTCATGGTCTGGGGCTGCATGAGTGCTGCCGGCACCGGAGAGCTACAGTTCATTAAGGAAACCATGAATGCTAACATGTACTGTGACATACTGAAGCAGAGCATGATCCCGTCCCTTCAGAGACTGTGCCACAGGGCAGTATTTCAACATGATAACGACCCCAAACACACCTCCAAGATGATCACTGCCTTGCTAAAGAAGCTGAGGGTAAAGGTGATGGACTGGCCAAGCATGTCTCCAGACCTAAACCCTACTGAGCATCCATTTGGCATCCTCAAATGGAAGGTGGAGGAGCGCAAGGTCTCTAACATCCACCAGCTCCGTGATGTCATCATGGAGGAGTAGAAGAGGACTCCAGTGACTACCTGTGAAGCTCTGGTGAACTCCATGCCCAAGAGGGTTAAGACAGTGCTGGAAAATAATGATGGCCACACAAAATATTGAAACTTTGGGCCCAATTTGGACATTTTCACTTAGGGGTGTACTCACTTTAGTTGCCAGCGGTTCAGACATTAATGGCTGTGTGTTGAGTTATTTTGAGGGGACAACAAATTTACACTGTTATACAAGCTGCACATTCACTACTTTACCTTGCAGTAAAGTGTCATTTCTTCAGTGTTGTCACATGAAAAGTTATAATAAAATATTTACAAAAATGTAAGAGGTGTACTCACTTTTGTGAGATACTGTATAACAGGGATATGCAATTAGTGGACCTCCAGCTGTTGCAAAACTACAAGTCCCATCATGCCTCTGCCTCTGGGTGTCTTGCTTGTGGCTGTCAGAGTCTTGCAATGCCTCATGGGACTTGTAGTTCTGCAACAGCTGGAGGTCCGCTAATTGCATATCCTTGCCGTAAGTGCTCAGGCCTCAAGATAAATTTTAATAAATGTAAAGTTCTACCCCTAGATACCTAGCATACTCGACCATGGTCTTCAACATCCCCCTTTATTATCAAAAATAGATCCATCACTTATTAAGGTATCAAATTAGGGAAAGAACTGTCCTGTCTCTACTCCCTAATCGACCCCCCTCTGATCTCTAAAATAGTGGGTAAATTAGAGGCTTGGACAAACCTTCCTCTTTCGCTTTTTGGGAGATGCTCATTATTTAAGATGATGTGTTTTGAATGCCTCTTATACCCTCTGCAAACTCTACCTGTGCTGTTGAAGCACAAGGATATACAAAAAATCAACAAGGCAGCCACAGCTTTTATTTGGCGCAACAGAAAACCCAGAATAGCTCTGACTAACTTATATCTCCCGTAGAGCGAGGGGGGGAGGCAAACTTCCCAAACATCAAGGTTTACAGTCTTTCCTGCTTATTAAGAGTCAGACTAGACTGAATTCTCCCAGCTTCAAAATACACTAATTATGATCTGGAATCTGCCATGGTCCACCCATATAACTTATCTGCATCGTTACACAGTTGACTGAAAGCAGCTCCTGACCATATCAAGCACAATCTGCTATTTAGAGACATTATGATAGCATGGAGGGGATCAAGGAAAAAGTTGGATCTCTCTCCCTTTGTCTCTAAATACCTACCTATTAAAGAAAACCCAATGTTCACTCTAGGCCTTCAATATGAGCCCTTCTCAAAATGGAAAGACAAGGGTCTGGTCAATGCTGTCTCCCAATACCAGGTGGAAACCGGAACTCTCAAACCTTTTCTCTCTATAGCGGAGGATTTTCACTTGCCCCACCATCACTTCTTACAGGTATTGCAAATAGATTTTTCCCCACTTTTCTAGACAAACCCATTAAGGAGCAACGCTACTCAATCTCAGACACCTACCGTCCGCTGAACTCCGCTTTTATAAAGGCTCTCCATCTTACTTCCCTAAAGTCATGGATAAAAGATTTACTGGGGACGGCCAACATAGACAACATCCTCGAAGGATACAATTCTGTCAGGAAGTTAACCCCTAATGAAACCTGGAGGGAGTCACAATTTAAGCTAATCCGCAGAGCATACTTCCCCTTCTCAACGAAGTACCCACCCACCAAGAAGTCCTCGTACCTGTGGTGCTCAATACAGAAAAAAATATATAAAAGTCAATATATAAAAAATGTATAAATGAAACGTGAAATACATGTCTATATACACATGCCTATAAAACTTTCATACGCTGTACCAAAATTACAAGGACCACGTAAATCACATAAGGACAAACAAAAAATGGACAGGCTAGAGGCACTGGAAAAGATAGGAAAGGCAGAAACTCAAGTATCAATTATAGTGTGGGTATCCATTTCTTCACTGGACTGGAACTTGTATATCCACATTGTTTTTCTTTTGCACAATATTGTGAACCTTTCATTGTCTGTTAATGAACCGTTGGCTACATGTTTAATCGCCAGTTCTCTGAGCAGTTTGAAGTCTTTATTGTGATAACACTGTTTCGTCTAAGCCTTTAGTGATAGCTCTCCGGTGATCACCCACTCTGGCCCGCAATGCCTGTATGGTTCTACCCACATATAGTATTGCACAAGGGCAGGTTAGGACATACACCACATATTGAGTAGCACAGGTGATAAATTGTCGGATCTGGTATACAGTATCCGACTTGCCTACAATTTGGGAATGGCAGTGGGGAATGGACTGGCAGGTTAAGCAGTTCCTTTTCCTACATTGAAAAATTCCCACATGGTTGTCAAAATAGCCCCTAATATTGGAGGGTCTAATGGCCAAAGATTTGGAGCTACTAGGGGCTATCATGTTCTTCAAAGTTCTGGCTGTCTTAAAAACCACCTGGGGTTTGTCCTTAAGGGAAGGTCCTTGGAGGGGATCAGTCTAGACAATGTGCCAATGTTTGTTGACAATCTTGGGGAGAAAAGGATTTAGACTTCTCCCTGGGGGGTGTAGACAGGATGAGGCAGCATCTTTGAGAAGATTAGGAGGATACCCTTTCTCGAGGAATTTGTTAGTCATGGTTTGACAATGAAGTGAAAAATCCTGAGGTCTAGAACAATTTCTCTGTAATCTAAGGTATTGTCCCTTGGGAATATTGTTCTTCCAGGCTAGATTATGGCAACTGTCGTGGTGTAGATATGAGTTGCCAGCTACTGATTTGGTGTGGTTAGTGGCATGAATAACATGGTCTTCGTGGATCCAAAAACACTAGGTGCTCAGAATCAAACACATAAGTGAAACTGAGGCCTAGGTCATTGGAGTTGCAGTAGTCCACAAAGGCCAAAAACAGGTTCTTGTCCCCATCCCAAATCAACAACACGTCATCAATGAAATGGCCATAGAAGACAATGTGTTGAAGGAAGGGATTGTTGTGCCAAACAGACAAATCCTCCCACAGACCCATGGTGATGTTGGCATAGCAGCAGGCAAAACTAGCCCCCATAGCAGTGTCCTGGGTCTGTAGGCAGAAAGTGCCTTGGAACACAAAATAGTTCCAAACAGAACCTGGTTCCATCCGCCAATAATTTGGCTTGCCATGAGTTGATGTTGGCATTGCTGCCTAGAAATTGGCTCAAAGCCCTCAGGCCTACATCATGAGGGATGGAAGTATACAGAGAACAAACATCAAGAGAGGTCCACAAATAGAGGCTCTCCCAACAATAGCTCCATAGGACCTCAATGATGGGGCCTGAGTCCCTGATGTAGGAGGGTAGCCGCTGGACAACGGGCTGAAGAAAAAAATCAATATATTGTGATAGACTATGGGTGAAACTGTTTGTGCCTGCCACTATTGGTCTACCTGTGGGGTTGTTGAGGGATCTGTGCACTTTCAGCAGGTGGTAAAAGTAGGGCATGCTACACACTTTCGGAAAAAGAAACAATCTCTCTGTCTTGGTGAGGACACTGTCACTATGGACCTTATCGATTAGATCTCTCAAATCACGTTGGAAATTGAGCAACGGGTCTCTGGGCAATACCATATAGGTGTTGGTGTCACTCAGCAACCTCCTAGACTCTGCAAGATAATCTTTGCTGTCTTGTACTACAATGCGACCCCCCTTGTCTGCCTGTTTGGTGGTTAAAGTGGGATGGTTTGTCAAAGAACGCAAAGCCTGGTGCTCAGCTGTAGTAAGGTTGTATTTTGGATGGGCTGTATTATCACACATCTTGAGGAGATCTCTGTAGACCACTTGATAAAAAGTGTCAACGTGAGAGCCTTTAGATTGAGAAGGGTAAAAGATGGAAACAGGGCGAAAGTTGGTATGTGGGACAGGGGGGTCAAAGCATGCCTCAGTGGGTTGGCTGTCAATGTGACCTTCCTCCCAAAGGGCCCATAGGATTTGAAGGGTGGTATCCTCCTCAGTGGAATTGGCCTCAGTGGATTCCACTGGCGGTGCTTCACAGTTGGCCTGGTGGTTGGGAGGGTGTTTTGAAAAATTACCTTGGACTGTAATGTTTCTGATGAACATGTTCAAATACTTGAAGAGGCCAAATTTGTTCGCCACTGTGCTGGGGGAAAAGCTGAGCCCTCGCGCGAGTAAAGATAATTGGGTTTCACTGAGAACAGTGGAGGAGAAATTGTATATTTTTATAGTGCTCAGGGTGGGGTCACCAACAGTTCCCTTTTGTCCTTTTTGGGTTTTCTTGTATTGTCTTCCCCCACGTCTATGTCTGTGTGTTTTCTTTTCCCTTCTAAGGGGATTGTGGGGGAGAGGACTAAAAAAGAAGGATTACAGGGGTTAGGATCCATATGGGTCCTGCTCGTGATGGGTATTTAGGGAAGTGTGATGTCAAGTGGAACTGAAGCAGGAACCGGGCAAACAGAAGCATGGGTAATAATCCCCGATGGGGAGGGTAAACCCTGAATGCAAGGTGAGAGGGGGCACTGGGTGAAGGGGTAGGGGCAGGTGATGAGTGTATAATATCTTGGGTGGGTGGTGCCCCACTAATAGATGAAGTATGGGAGGGAGAAGGAAGGATGGTATGGGGAATTTTGGGGCTCTAGACTGTCTTGGTTCTAGATTGTTTGAGTGGACCTCTGCTCTGTTTGGAGGCAGTAGGTGGTCCAGGGGCCCTAGACTGTTTCCATTGGAATACCCTCCCCTCTTAAAGTCCCAATCGAACTTGCCAATTTTGTTATGGACCAATTTGTCCTCAAATTTTTGTAAGTTGTCGGTAAGGACCTTCTGCCATTTGTGGAATAGGCAGGAGGAAGCAAAGCTTTGAATAGATTTCTTAATAACCCGCTCTTTGGCCTTGGCTAGCATCCTATCTCTGGGAGATGAGCAGCTGGATCCATTTGTTGGTACAGAATTCAGCAAATAAACACCAATCTTTATTCAAATAATTATCCAAGAAACCACACTGTTTCCTAATTCTAAGACCCCTGGGGGTAACCGTGAGTTCTAAATACTTCTCAAGAAAGGATTTATCCCTCCATTGAGTGCACTCGTACTGCCGAGCATGCTGTAAGGCAACAAAGGCCTGTCTCATGTGAACCTCAAACTCCTCAAAATGGGGAGGTCGAGGACAGCAGGGGGGATTGGTGGGTGGTTAAGGCCAGAAGATGGGAGACCTGTGGCAGCTGGAATAGTCTCCAAAAGGGAGTTGAGTCTCGCTAATCTATCAGATGTCATAGTACCAATGCAAACTCTAGGACAAACACAAAATACACACAATGAATATAGAGACAGACCAATGTAGAATTATATACAGGTGTAATAAAAGGGCATGTGCCCGCACCAAAAGATATTAATTCAAATCACGTAAAAATAATGTGTTTAAATCATGCATGATAATAAAAGTACCTAAGTCATAAAGTGCTGCTTTGGAGAAGTCCAAAAAAATAGCAAAAACAACACAGAGAGTAACAGGCACTCCTGTTGTAACTGGGAGATACACGTGCAATGCTTAGTAATGGCACTTCTTAAGCCGCAGCACTCTACCTCAAAGGACTATTGAGAGACCATACCAAAAACAATAAGAGTGCGCTGAAACAAAAGAAAGTATGTGGAAGCCATAAAAGTCAAAAGAAGGTCAGTTTATTGATAAAACACCAGGAACAAAGCAGGACTGGAACAATGTGCATGATTAAAATTTTCTGTGTGTGGAGGGCGCATGCGCGAAGCGGCACCGAGCAGTAATGCACGGGTGAAGCTCCGCTCCTTCCCAGCACAAAACCGCCGGCACAACTGAAGCAGGAACCCTGAGACTGCTGCCCACAGACAGCTGAACGCTCACAGCACACGGGGGAACCACAATTATGGTCCTCGGATCTTCTAAAGCGAAGATTAAATCGCGGAATATCCGTGACGCCCTGTCCCGCCATGGATCCAAGATGGCGCCGGCTCCCAGCTCTAAGCCGAACACTCCGCGCTTGCAGAAGCAGACGTCGGGCCTATCGCTCCCATCACCTGGCGATGTCACAGATTCAGCATCCGATTCAGATACAGGTAGTACGGGCACTATAAAAAAGAACGATATGTTCTCTAGGTTTGAGGCCATGTTGCAGAAGGCCCTGAAGCAGACCTCGGATCATATTACTGACAAGCTCACCAAAGAGATCAGGGAGCTGGGCATAAGAACCGCTGAGCTTGAGGTCAGAGCGGACGATTTAGAATGCTGTGTACAAAATAACACTGCTGAGATCGAAAACTTGAAAGAAGAGAACTCTATGTTGCAGGCTAGGCTAGAAGACTTTGAGAACAGAGCAAGGAGGTCCAATATCAGGATCAGAGGTATCCCTGAACGGGTCCTGGACCTGCAAGCCACAATGACCGCACTTTTTCAGGAATTGCAGCCAGCAATACCAGTGGACAGGCTTGAAATTGCTAGAATTCATCGCACACTTGCTCCCAGGAAGGAGAATGGTCCACCGAGGGACATTATAGCCAGGTTCCACTTCTACCGCACCAAAGAACAATTGCTTGCAGCAGCTAGGGGTAGAGAATCCCTCACCTTTCAAGGTATTTCCTATCAACTCTTCCCTGACCTCTCGCCTATCACCATAGCCAAAAGGAAAACTCTGAAGTAGAGTTGAGCGAACACCTGGAAGTTCGGGTTCTGCTGGTCCGTCCGAACTTCGGGACAAAGTCCGGGTCCGGGTCCGGACGGAACCCGAACGATCGCACGGACAACGATTTTCAAGCCCAGGGGTAACTAAAGTTACCCCAAGCAACAGGCACGCTAGCAAGCCCAAGGCAGGCCTGGGCCTGGGCCTGAAACAGGGCTTCAAGCCTGCCTGGTCGTCTTGGGCTTGAAGGTCCACAAGCGAGTTGAGATGAAGTCTCAAAAGGAAAACCGATACCACTATCCGCTCTCCAGTCCCTTCTCAACTATCCTTTATGGAACTTTCCACTCCCTAAGAGATGGGGATCGACGACGTTCGTTAACAAGAAACCACGCCATCTTCACCTTGGACCGATATTACAGGGAGCCACCTGGTAAGAGGAAGGACCCTCGTTCACACGCTAC